>BLKM01004705.1:256061-309395 GCA_013340265.1 Coptotermes formosanus
ACCACCACCACTACCACCACCACGACCACCACCACCACGACCACCACGACCACCACCACCACCACGACCACCACCACGACCACCACCACCACGACCACCACGACCACGACCACCACCACCACCACCACCACGACCACCACCACCACCATCACCACCACCACCACCACCACCACCACGACCACCACCACCACCACCACCACCACCACCACGACAACGACCACCACCACGACCACCACCACCACGACCACCACTACCACCACTACCACCACCACCACCACTACTACTGCTACTACTACTACTACTACTACTACTACTACTACTACTACTACTACTACTACTAGATTGTAGCCTACTGCATAAATTTAACCTTGACTGCCAATCTTTATATATCTGTGAGATAAGGTGTGTGAGAACAAAGTTCTGAGAAGAATGAAGATTGAGAGCATATTTACACCAAAGAGAGATGAAGGAAAAAGAAGATTGAGAAAATTACACAATTGGGGGATTAATAATTTATGCTCTATATCAGATAATACGAAGGAGATAACATGCACGAAACTGTGAGAGGAGTCTGGATTAGATGTAGATTATCAGTACATGAAGAATTTTAGAAAAGATTAAGGAAGACACTATTTATTTAGACCTAGGCATGGTTGGTGGGATGATATTAATATGGTTCTTAACGGGCGAGATTATGAGGATATGTTATAGATTCAACTGAATCGAGAAGAGGGCGAGTGGAAGAATCGGGTAAAAGCAGTAATAAACCTTCGGGTCTCATAAACAGGTCGTAATGTCTTGACACTCTGAACAACTGTCAGCTAATAAAAAGACTCAGCACCGTGGAATTACTGAGTTGAACCAGTGGTGGGCATCAGTTCCCCGTTATGCCCATACTTGCAATAGGAACGCATGTTGTTCGCTGGCTATAAATAACAAGACGGGCAATGCACGTATGAACATAACATGGAGGCGCGTTCGCGTAACCATTATTTCAGTGGAAAAGCAATAAGTGTTACATATTCTGAGTGTGTGTCTGTATCCTTAGTCATCCAGCATGCAAGGCGCATACTCCGTATTATATTGTCATCTGTGGACTGTCTGGCTCCACCATATTTTTCCACATTATCTCATAAACGGCACGATTTTCTGAGAAAAAAAAAGTATTTCAACATAAAAGCGTGTGTTTGGATTTTCTCTCTCATTGTGACAAGAATTAAGCGGGATATTATAATAAATGTACATAGGTCGTCTTGTAAGTGCCGTTATTCTTGTCAGATTTT
The DNA here is from genome assembly GCA_013340265.1 of Coptotermes formosanus. NCBI lineage: Eukaryota > Metazoa > Arthropoda > Insecta > Blattodea > Rhinotermitidae > Coptotermes > Coptotermes formosanus. The sequence goes on from BLKM01004705.1 coordinate 257,345, forward strand.
GATAGAACTTGAACTCCCTCGACAGATTTTCGGAAAATACTCAAATGTCATATTTCATGAAAATGCGTCCGGTGGGAGCCGAGTTCTTCTATGCGGACAGACAGAGGGACGGACAGACGTGACGAAGCAAATTGTTGCTTTTCGCAGTTTTGCGAACGCGCCAAAAAATGCCAGTACGTTCTATTAATTTTCATAATGGTTGTTAGCCCTTGTTATTATCGTATCATCTCGTCTAATGTCGGGTTTTCTTTCCTGGTAATTATGCTGTCGAAACAGTCTTGCATCCAACGAGTCAGGCTTCAAGTTTCAGATTGTAAAACTGTCATTATTATGTGTGAAGTTCCCAGTATACCTTCTTTTTTGGCAGAGCCTGTTGAGTACGTGCCTGGCATCATTTCCAGATACCTTTTAGCCCTTTAGTGACAATTACTGTGCCGTAATGATTAAGGGTATAACAAAGCATTTTATGTTTCATATTCTTTGAATTTACATACTCAAATTTTTATATTTGGCGTTTCTTTCAGCCTGCTTTTTTGTATTACATTCCCATCCGATGGTATTGCTACGTCTGTCAGTAAGCAATTTTGATCTATTTTGTTTCCAATTATTATATCTGGCTTATTCCTTGCGTATTGAGCGGGGTAGGTGTGTACAGATTTTATCATGTATTATGTTTTCGCTTTTTGTCAGTAAAGAATGTTCCGATGTTCAACGATCAATGGTTTCTTTATATTCTGTACATAATCGGCATGTACTTTTAATATCTTCTTTCAGAATTTTTCTGTTGAATTGGTTTGTAGTAATTACCTGATCCTGGCCTTCCACAAGTATGTCTCTTGTTCCTCCCTTGATATCCCCATACTTCAGCCATTGGTATGACCGTTCCTTATCCACCAGTATTTCTTCCATGTTACTTGGGATTTGACCATGCAGCCTTTTCTTTTCTTACTTTTCTGTTATGCTGTGAGCTTTGTTGTTTCTTAGTCCCGTGGTCTCATTTCGAAAAGGTTTCTTTGAAGTTTGTGGTTGTTTGTAATAATTCTGAGTTTGTGCTGTATTGGGGTGTTATGAGAATTTGCGTCAATGAATTTTTGTTCATTTCACCAGTTTCTTAGTTTCTGCCACGTAGTCCCTGTCTATAGGTCGCGGGTTCGATTCCCAGTTGTGTCATTGCAATTTTTCATTGACATAATCCTTTCGGCCGCACTCTGGCCCTGGGGTCGACTCAGCCCCTAGCACAAATGAGTACCAGGAATATTTCCTGGGGATAAAGGAGGCGGTGCCTAGGGCTGGCAACCTTACCACCTTCGTGTGCCGACTGTCTAAAAAATCTGGGAGCCTCAACCTCCTGGAGCCCTAAGGGCCTGTCCAGGGCTGTAATGGGATTGCTTTACCTTTTAGTCCCTGTGTATCTGCTTTATTCCTGCTCCTCCCTTTTTTCAACGAACATATACACGATCTGTGTCCGCTCTGTGATGATGCATTTCTTTCCCCCAGTTTTGTACATTTTCTTGCCGCCAGTCAGTAATTCTAAAATATATATACAATAATGGTACTGCCAGTAATGGAGTCGATTGCATTTTGTTTCTCGTGCTTAACTTTTGAAAAGCAATATGAATCTTTTTACGTATTCCTTCTTCAGTCTTTCCTTTCCACATTTATGGCATATGTTATGATTTTCTTTTACTCCCAAATCCTTATATGCTTTTTGTGGTTCTGATTTTTTGGTTTCATTCTCCAGTAGGTTTTCAACGTGTTCTTTCCTCTGAAGTTTGCCATTTTTAGGAAATTCTGGCACATTTTTATGATCTGAAGTCCATTATTACGTCATTTTGAAACATTTTACAGTTTTGTTGCATTGCTTAAATCTTCCTCTCTTTTCGGTATCAGCTTCATATCATTAATGTATTGCAGATAGTTTACTTCGCTTGTAGTTTCGCACACGTGCTGTCCACATTCTCATGATCATTATTATTATCATCGTCACCGTCGTCGTCATTATCGTTATCATCATCGTCGTCTTTTCCGACTGACAAAGTTGAGACTTACAATGTCAGACTGAGTCAGTGGAAAGATTTGGTTGCGGTTTTCATCGCGAGCGTAGCTTTGTATTTTCGCCACTACATTCACACCAGCTGTGGAGCCCACCCTGCGTCATATATAATGGACAGTCCTGCCGAAATCTTTGTTTCTGGGTCCAAAGCGACTGGGGCTAGAAACTGAATACTCCCTTCTAGTGAGGAGGTTAGTAATTCCTGAAGGTCTCTACATCCGTGTGATTTGATGCTTTCGGAGGAGGATTCATATTATTATGATTGCTGTTGTTTAAGGGTCGTTAATTCTCTCGTTGCGTAAATCCATAAATTATTTTCCTTATACTTTGTTAAGTACTCAAAATCAAATATTTTAAAACAAGTTATTGCATTGGGTTGCGTGATAAAGATTTAAGAACCCAGGAATAGAACGCCATGCAAATTGGCACGTGCGTGCCAAAGTTACAGAGGAGCTCGCTGTCTGCAAGATCAGGTCAGTCCAAGAAGAAGTCACTGTTCCTTGACTGTCCTGAAGATGGAGGCAGCATTTTGCCCGGTAACTGTGGACCAATATGCACGGCGTCATATCCTAGAAGTTTGAAATCTTCATCAGGATCGCTGTGAGAACCTCAAATTTCGATAGCAGCCATGTTCTAATAATATGCAGCGTGTTGATATTTGTACAGTAAACCCTTTAGAGACATCATGCGTGCTTATGTTTGGTACCCCTCAGTAACAGCCAGGATCCTGTGTTTCTTTGAGTAGTGTCGATATACATCACTGTTACATCTACTCGTCAATACAGGGCAGAAAAAATGACATTTTGATACAGCAGCTGTACTAACACAGAAGTATCGAACATATTTATCTGTTTGTCATGAATCAATATACGACTCTAAATAAGTACTGCTGTAATAAACTTTATCATCTTTGTAACGGTGGTGTTTATGAGACAGCACAGAGTAGCGGCTCGTACACTGCACTGCCGCCCATTAATTATCTCTGTCTGTAAGGGTTAATTAAGCCTTTACTACCACGGTTTTGGAATTGGCAATAAATTATGTTAATGTTAATTTACTCGACGCATGTTCAAATGGGTTGTTTTGAATGGACTTTGTGAATCAACGTAGATTTAGAAGGTTTAAACTGAAGTGATAAAACAATCTTCCCTGATAAGGAAGCCGATAATTAAGCATCGCTAACACGATCAATGGAAACGTTCCTCAGCCAGTTTAATCTCTGTTGTCAATTTCACAACATAATTATATAAGACAGTCTAATATGAAGTTCCTATTTCTTCATCTTCGGTTGCGAAATTGACGGCGAAAAGATTTACACTACTTACGTTCGTTAAAAATGTGTTGTTTCTCCCATTCAGACTCCTTGTCCAAGCCATACTAGTAGTCACGTACTAGTATCGCTATTTGCAACCGTAACAATATTAGGCACGTACTGAATAAATAACAGATTTCATCGTTACGTAACAGTCGTCCTTATCCACTTTGATGCAGGTATAAGTGCAAAATAATCTGAGTCTATGTTTATGTCTTGTAAACTGAACAGAGGGCAGAATTAACGGGTGTATGTTTCGTTTCGTAGTCCTTCCCTCGTATATGTGCTTGTTCACAGCAGGTGTAGAGGATTTTTATTTTCACTTGATCACACTCAAACACACACCACAGTCGGTAGGTCTCATCTGGACGAGGGATCGGCCCGTCGCAGAGACGTCTACCTAACAACACAAACACTGTACAAGAGACAAACATCGATGCCCCGGTGGGATTCGAACCCACGATCCCAGCAAGCTCTCGGCCGCAGTCCTACGCCGGAGACCGCGCGGCCACTGGGATCGGCGAGTGTATATGTGCTAGTATTAAATCATTTGAAAAGGTGACGAAATTCGGGTACTTGAAGGTGACAGTAACACCACAAACGGCTGTTGATGGCACTTAATGATTCTTGCTATAATTCGAATGCTTCGGTGTATAAGCCTATGTTGAGGCAGGCACAATATATATAACTTGACAAGGCTGGAAAATTGCACTCCGCACCGAATTGCACAGGTTACACATGTTCTGTGTACCTTGGCATCCTGAATCCGCATTCACACAGTTAAAAATATACATTACTTTCCCTTGTATTTACCGTCATTAAGAAGTTAAAAGACTAGGTCTGCTGCCGCTCACTTGCTGGGATTGCGGGTTCGAATTCCGCCGGCGGCATGATGTTTCTCTCTTATGAATGTTGTGTGTTGTGCAGGTAGAGTCCTCTGCGACAGGCCGATCCCTCGTCGAGGGGAGTCCTACCGAGTGTGATCAAGTGCAACAATCAGCCTCTACACCTACGATGGGTAGGTAGAAGAGGCAGGACTGAAAAAGAAAACTAAGGCGAACGCGGAAGTATATTTGTCCCTGTGCTTAAGTAAGCACCATGCACTCGTAATTTGAACTGGGTGTGGACGTTGTTGGTCAACTTCCAGCCGAGGCCGCTATACCCCGGAGAAGTAGTCCCCCATGCCCATTGGATAGGAAGCGAGATTGGCTTCAGAGACATCTTGGGACTTGAGAGGGAAGGGAAGACTGTTGTCCGTACTGGGTGTCGAATCCCGATTTCTAGGCCATTCAGTCCGTATTCTATCCTTCATCGGCTAACCTATTCTGTTTCCTGTTAACACTGGTTAATGCCAATACCCATGGTCGCGCGGCCTAAGGTGTGGGTCTGCGGCCGCTGTCTCCCTGGGATTGTGGGTTCGAATCCCGACGGGGAGATGGATGTCTGTCTCTTGGTGTGATGGTGAAGCCTCGCTGATGAGGAGACCCTGGCCCACTAGGGGCTCTTGCCCCGCGGAGGAAAAAAAATACTGGTTAACGTACTCTGTATCATTGCTGTGATTACTGTTGGTTGCATAATTTCAGTACAGCCGCTATTGTCCCTTCAGCTGACACATTAGTGCGACTGCTGTGTTGCTTCTCTCAATTGTAAGAAATTTAAGTTATTAATTTAGGGTGGCCGCCATTAGCGTAACTTTCACTTAAAAAAATCCGTACGGCCTTTCTGAAGTTTAGATTTACGCACGTCTAAAGAGACGGACCGATTTTACCGTATCTGTATATTTTATTTTTGTGCTAGAACTAGTAGTGGCTTGCTTGTGTCTATGACTTTAATTAGTTAAATTTCTGAAAACGGTAAATTTTACCGATATTACTTCATATCGTTCCGACGTTTCAGTGAAATATAATGCCTGTGTATTGGCGGTAGAATTGTTGCTCCGAAACCTTCTTAGATTGGCCACCTATTGTAGTTGTGATTTTGATTAAAGTTGATATGGGGGGATTTACACCAGACTCTGTTGAGCAAGTTTAATTTTGTTTTGTGTTGCTGAACTGCTAACACGACTGTACATAGCGGTTTCTTTTTACTTATTTCATCTGTCTGGCTGCCCTTTATTTGTGTCTTCATTCTGTACTTTTGTATAGCCTACTAGGCCTGTGTCGCTAGAAGGCGGAGGGTCGCGGGTTCGATTCCCGATGGGGTCATTTGGATTTTTCATTGACTTAATCCTTCCGGCCGCACTGTGGCCCTGGGGTCGGCTCAGCCTCTAACAGAAATGAGTAGCAGGAATATCTCCTTGGGCATAAAGGCGGCCAGTGCGTAGGGCTGACAACCTTACCACATTCATCTGCCGACTGTCTAGAAAATCTGGGATCCTCTGCATCCTTGTGCCCTCAGGGTCTGTCCAGCACTGAGTAGGGATTGCTTTACCGTTACTAGGCCTGTGTTTCGTTATGAGATTCTACATTCTCATTACTGTGCGAATGAAGACTCCCGTCTTATAGGATATGACGCCGTGTAGATGGGCATGTAGGTAGTAGCGTTTCGGAGGAGCTTGCTGCTTTGATCTTCACAAGAGTCCAAGAAGAGTCACCACCTACCTAAAACATTTAAATTTTCTCTGCTGTCAGCGTTTTGTTGATAATATAATCTTGTAAAATGCAGTAGACCCTAAAGGTCGTAGAATATCTTGTTCTACCCTGAAAATGGATTCAGCAGGCTCCTCCAAAATGTCAGTACCTGTGTACCAGTTCGTGTTTCAGTACGTTCGTCGCGGCAGGGTACATTTAATTTTACTGCGTTGTATGCAGCAAACGGATGCCACTCATCCATTGAGCTGTATTTCTTCACGCCCGGTAGAGACCATCTCGTGAACACGTTGCTGGGAGTTGTACAGTTTCTACAGCACTCCATATCAAAGCGTGGGCAAGCTGCGTGGAGAACTGTCATAGCCGAAATTTTAGACGGTGCCCCGCCCTTCTCTATCATCCTCTTGCCCGGAGGGCGCCCAGTATCTCAGTCACTGGAAACGAATACGGAAGGTTCAGCACCGCCACCATCGAAGCTGTAAGAAATTAGGCTGCTACTGCGTATTAGCCCTTTAAAGACGAAGCGTATCTGTTTTATATAAGGACTGAGTGCGTACCGCGCTGTAAACACTGTACACTTCGGTTATAAAAACCAGTCTCTTAATGTTTTATAAGGCAAAAGTTGCTGTTTGTTCTGAGATCCGTACAAAACACATAAACGCAATGTGGGCACCACGTAGAATTTTTTAATGTTAAACCTGGTCGTATGTAAAGTTACCGCTAGGCTTTAGAAGGTTAGTAACGCTCTAAGACTTGTATTCGGAAGGTACTTGGTTCAAAAATGACCTGAATTACTGGCCATTCTTGCAAACCTTTCGTGGTTTTCTTTCGTCTCACTACGCAAATGCTGGGCCGGGATAACGCAGTCGGTATAGCGACTCGCTGCAAGCTGGACGGTTTAGGGTTCGAACCCCGGCGGCGTAGAGATTTTTCGCACCAATCCCGAACGACCCTGAGGCCCACCCAGCCTGCTGTACACTGGGTACCGGTTCCGTCCAGGAGGTAAAGCGGTCGGGGCGTTGCTTTCACCACTCACCCCTATCTAGTGCCAAGGTTAAAGAAAGGGAGTAGAGATGTACCTCTGATCCCCCTTTATGCCTTCATGGCATGTTATAAGATGACATTTTTGCCACGCGAATGCTGGGATGAGCTGTAAACACACGACGATGGCCTCCTTTCAAAATGTAACTTAATCACCCTTATGGCCTTTTTAATTATGCATAGACTGTAATCACTGCACGGGGGCACACGGTGGCGCAGTTGGTTGAGGCACTGCGCTACAAGCCGGGAAGTCGCGGGCTCGATTCCCGATTCCTTTCAGCCGCACTATGGGCCTGGGGTCGACTCATCCTCTAACAGAAACGAATACCAGGACTAGTTCCTGCAGAGTAAAGGCGGCCGGTGCGTAGGGCTGACAACCTTACCACCCTCGTGTGCCGATTATCTGGAAATCTAGGAGCCTCAACCTCCTGGAACCCTAGGATCCTGTCCGGGCCTGTGTAGGGATAGCTGTACCTTTACCTATAGTCAACTGCACTCCAAGAAATTGTCATTCAGGGACCTAATAACCAGTTTGGCCATTTTATGCGGTTAGCCTATTGAGTCAGTTCACTCTAGCCCTCATACCTCTAACGTTCCATCCAGTATTAACCTTTTAATGTATTAAAAGTCCTGTGTTCGAATCTAGGCCACTAGACTGGTTATCGTTATTATGGCTGTTTATGGTTTTTCTCGGCCCTTCCCTGTACCACGACACGACGGCTTCCTTCGATTTTATTTTCCAAGCCATCATTTACACGATCGTCTTATAATTTGGCGCTTCATTGTCTGTTCGGTTTAAGAGTCGTTGTTAAATATTCCAGGGATAAAATTCTTCTCCGTTCGCCGTTTACTGTGCCTCTTTAATATCCAGAAGATGCCTGAATGCTTTAGTTCCAAATTATTCTTTCCCATTCACAATACTCGTGCAATTTTCCGTCCATCTAGTAGTGTCGTTAGGCTTTCTTTCTTTCTTTCTTTCTTTCTTTCTTTCTGTCTGTCTTTCTTTCTTTCTTTCTTTCTTTCTTTCTTTCTTTCTTTCTTTCTTTCTTTCTTTCTTTCTTTCTTTCTTTCTTTCTTTCTTTCTTTCTTAGTCTGGCCTCTTGCACTTACTCATTGTAGGTGCAGAGGGTTATTGAAGCACCTGATCACACTCGTTGACACATACCCACCGGTAGGATTCCCCTGTACGAGGGATCGGCTCGTCGCAGAGGCGGGATTCCAACCCGCAACCCCAGCAAGCGAGTGGCCGCAGAGCTACGCCTTAGACCGCGCGGCTACCGGGTTTACCTCGGTAGGTTTTTCCGCGCTGTGTTTGATATACGTCACTTAACGTCCGTTGCTTGTATGTGGAGTTCGTGAGAATCAAATGAACAAATATCTTCCGCCGCTGTTGGAAAAAGTAAAGTGAAATTTTTTTTCATTTTTAACAGTGTAAACTATTATGATATCTTGGAAGTACAGGTGGGTTAGCACGAAACGTTGTATTTACATGAAATTCGTCGTTGAAGTGGTTAAGTACCTTACGACCCATCACCGCATTTTTGTGTACCCTGTCTCGGACTGCTGCCTCTCAACCACGCCCCTCTTCCAGCCTGCTAATCGGACAGATTAGCCCATGCTAGACACCAGACAGCAGACACTACACGTCAGTGGGTGTGAAATGTCGGCTGAAGGCTGTTCTAATCTCGCTGGAAATAACCATTGTAATCTCGACACGTGCGTATTCCAAGTTACTCGTGCGAATCGATATGGATCCAACATTATCACTGTAGAACATCTCCATCTCCAGCGTTTACGAATCTGATCTAAATTGTTTCAAAAGCACGAACTGGTCAACTTGCGACGCGTTCTTGTCTGCTCCGCAGGAAGGCCACAACAAATTGTTAAAACCTGCTGAGTCATCTTTGGTTATCACTCATGCATATTTAGAAATTGCTGTAATTTTCAACGAAGACTTCATGTGTGTACTCCGTGCTAAACACGAGTGTTGTTAGGGTAATAAAATCAAGGAGGTTGATGTGGGCTGTGCATGCAACGAACACGAGGTGATGAAAAATGCATGCAAAATTCTAGAGGGAAAATCTGAAAGGAAGACACCACTTTGGAGAGCTACATGTGGATGAGAGGTTAATAACAAAAGCTATCTTAAATGAAGGTGTACGGGGAAGTGGATTGAATTCATCTGGCTCAGAATGGTTTCCAGTGGCCGGTTATTGTGAATACAATAATCCGTGGTTGCACAAATCCTGGGCACCAGGTCGTCCAGGAGACTAAATTTTGTACTGTGGCGTCTAGTATTTGTGCGTCCTCAAAATGTAACTTGCTTCATGTCATCACAGCTTGCGCCTATAATGTTGAAGTGACTCATAGATTTTTTCAAAATTCGTGCATCCTTGTGAATAATAATTTTCTGCTTCAACGAAAGACGTGAGATGCCTCACCTGTCGGTTTGACACTGTCTGTCTTTGATATGTGACTCTCAGTCGTGCTTGATGACGAAAGCCGTAACATTAATTCGCACAAAATAGAACATAAATGGTGGATAATATCCAAAAAGTAGAAACGTGAAGAAAAAGCTTATTCAGTTTCCCGTGTAATTACCAGTGAACTAAGAGTGAGATGGTATCTTTGGACACGAGTATATGACTGAGTGTCCACATGATTTATTACTCTCCAGTGAATGAAGAAGCATCGTCACTCTTTTGCGTCTCGTTCTTCATCTACCGAAGACACACTAGCCTGTTGGTAAAAATATGTAGGTCTGTATATGAGTGTTTTACAGCCAAATACGTTACTGACGAACACATTAAAGTTGCCTCCATCTTTCTGGGCTTTGTGCATCATGGTATCACAATCTTGCAGAAACTGAGCGAAATATTTATAAAGTTGTAATTTCTGTTAGGGGCGGCCATTGTGATTACTCGCCCCAGTCACCAAAAAAGCCTAGCACCTCACTGGTGTAGGGGTCATTAGTTTAGGGATCAGCCTGCATCGTATGTTCTGAACCTGTATGTTAACTTTACGCGTACGTTAAAAGCATAGTAAAACGAACATTCATTCTCCAAACTGTATTCACATCCACACTCAGCATTCACGTTTGTTAGAACCATAAGCGCCGTAGGATCCTCTTCTGTGCAGCATGAAACTTGGATTCTAGGAAAAGGAAATACAGTTGTGGTCTAACTGATGCTAGTGCGGTTTGTGTTATCTTAGAAGGATCATTCAGCGACGAAATGTTATTGAAGCTGTCGGGGAACAGCAGAATAGAAGTAGAGGGCAAAACATGTTTTATCGCATTCCGAAATGATCGTCTGTGCGCAGTACGTGTCATTATGGCACCTGAATTATTCATTGTAGCAGAAAGAGAGAACTGTCAGACCCAGAGAAAGAAAAATGAAACCGGAACGGGCCTTACATCTGCATACTGAAGAGAAGGGCGAATTGTCGATCAGAGAACTGTCATGCTACATTCTTGTACCAAACGTTGAGGTCAAGGGGGCACACTCCTTTATAATTGGGAGGTTCCGTGTTCAAATTTTGGACAGGAGACCGGCTTCTGACAGAAATTTCTTGTAGTTTTCCTCAGAACTTCCAGAACTAAGCCGCGAAAGACTTCAGAATTAGGCCATGACCGATTTCTTCCACAATTTTACCAATTCACTAATCATTCTACTGTTTGAGAGCATCTATCACGAGGTGCCGCAAGCATTGTTAAGTAAACAATAACTAGATAAATACTATTTGACAGCATATAGCACGAGGTGCCGCAAGCATTGTTAAATAAACAATAACTAGATAAATACTATTTGACAGCATATAGCACGAGGTGCCGCCAGCATTGTTAAATAAGCAATAAATAGATAAATAAATAAACAATGGCGACCATAGACAGGAAACGGACCAAAGTCACATAAGAATAAATAAATAAATAAATAAATAAATAATCTGAGAAGTCCAACTTCCACCGGAACGCCACTGTAGTCATTACGCATTCTCTGTCTTGATACTTGAATACCCACTTATGAAGGGGATATCTCTTACGCCAGAACGCCCTGCTTTATTAACACCTGATAATTTGTTATTCGTAATCGTAAATAATCGAACCAGAAGAATTCCATCTCTGTTCTAAGAAAATGGACCACTATGCTAAACATGCAGATATCACTTTTAATTCCTCAAAGCTTCTGTATTTTATGGCGTAAAATATTCAATATTTCGGACTCTTACCTGCGGCCATATTTTGTTTATGTGTCTTATGTCGCAACTTTTGGGTGGCATGAGAAAAGGGGAGGAGCCACAAAATCTGCCGACACAAGGGAAAATTGGCCAGTTATCGATAACTATCTGTTATTTTTAAGGACGCCTTCTCAAGTACCAAACATAAATATAGGGTGTTTCGAATTTCAGTTTCTATTTAGATCGTGTTATTTACGGAAATAACACATAAATATAGGGCCAAGTTTATCTGTCTCCATATTTTGCCTGTCAAAATAACATGACGGATTTCAACCAGATTTTATAAGATGGGTCTGCAACAAAACTTGTTTCCGTAATTGAGGTGTAATCACTGTTGATCTCCTGAAAGGCCTCGTATAGCAGATTGAATTTTCAACTATGGTTCCTCGAAACCCATTCCTTATTGTAAGAAGTATGTTTCGTAACATATGTGTAACGCCTTTGAAATGTGTGCACAGCACAAGTTCTGCCTCTGTGCAGTGTAGTAGACCCAATCACTTGAAGTCACTGCAGTTCGACGCATTACGGTCTGGTAGCTACTTACCAAAGTTTCGGAGGAACATTCTGCTTCAATCTTCAGGGCAGAACGTGGCACTATAGCAGACAGCAATCTACAGTTCTGTCACGAATATATTTGTTTAATTTGCATGTAAGTAGTTTCTATTTCGCATATGATTCTCATTTTTTTCTCGAATTTTCAGATCCGAGGAATCACATAGGCCAAATTCTGCTTATGTAGTTGAACATCAAAGTTATTTTCGGTTTTACGTTGCATTAAACCACTACTTCTGACTTTCACAACAATATTGTGTTTTGAACGTTTATTCAGTCAGAGGTCTACACTTCGATTTATACCTATTTGCATCTCGCGCAAGCGCACATGCACGAACACATGCGCAAACGTAGCTAATAAATTTGAAGACTAATGTAGACTAATGTAGAATCACTTAGATCTAGAAAATCTTGCGTGGTCAAAGTAAAGTAAAATATCAAACGGTATAACGAAGGTACACTTCATACTGACACGTGAATTTTTTATTTAAACAATTCAATATGTTTCGGCCTATTGTCCTTCTTCAGGGTTACCACAATAATACAATACAATAAGAAAAATGCTCGAGACCATTACATACCTTGCGGAGAATAAGAACAGTAAGTAGAAAACATAGTAAAAATATGAAAAGTCATGATGTGATTGCAAGCAATGGAATGTTGAAAACATCAAGACAATTTCTACTTTAAACCGTCTTGTCTACTTATTTTTCTCATTGTCGGCAAGGTACGTAATGGTCTTGAGTACCTTTCTTATTTTATTACGTGTAATCCCTGAAGAAGGTAGATAGGCCGAAACATGTTGGATCACTTAAATAAGTATTGATAATTTATTTGTGTAAATTTTACCTCTTTGGTTATATTGTTTGATAAAATTGGAGTGCACGGTAGTTATATATTACAATGTAAAATAGAACATCTTTCACTTTTATTCTAATGAGTTGTATTGTACGCCTGTGCTTAACTCTGCATAATGAGGTGGTATCAGGCTAGGTTTAACAATATTAAACTAAAATAAGAAAGGAGAATGAAGTTAGCAGAGGACGAAAGAAAAGAAAACGTGGGGAAAAAATAATGGAAAGACAAAAACGCCCTATAATTAATGTGTTCCATGTCCGTGCACTATATCATACGAAAACACTAATCACCAACAAATGCACAAAGAGAGCTTTATCATCAATCGTAACACACTCCTACATGTTTCGACCCTGCTGTTTTTGGAGGCGTGGGACGCCGGAGAGTTCACGCCTCCAAAAACAACGCAGTACACAGTCAACAGCACATTCTCACTCAACTGTAAAGTGCAACCTTAGTGTAACGGTAACGGAAAGTTCTCCCTGAAGATGACCCAGCAGGATCGAAACATGTAGGAGTTTGTTACGATTGATGATAAAACTCTTTGTGCATTTGTTGATGATTAGTGTTTTGCCCTATAATTAAATAAGCAATTACATAAGTAGGCAAATACATTATATTCTACTGATTTAGTGTGTGTTCCAAGAAATCTATTTCAAAGGGATTCTCTGTCGCCTTACTTTTAAAACAAGAAAATCTCATTTCTTTCCACCCTTCTTGAAGCCCGGGCGAAAAAGTTTGATTTCAATAGTGGTTCGCGTACAAATAAATGACGGATCACGAAGTGATAAAATATTTGAGGCGCACAGAGTTTGTTCAACGTGTATCAAGGAATGCTGCCAATGTGTGTTTTTAAAACTCTAGAATAATTGAATTTGCTCTAAATTTTGTACAAAACCATGGTTCCTACCTCGTAGAGGAAACAGTCCCTGTCCGTTATGAAAACATCAAGTGCTGTCCTTTAGGAGAACGAAAGCTGTTCACAATAAGAACCATACGATACCCGTCGATACACGGTGTGGGGAAATGAGGAGTTCTGAATGTTAAACATAGAGATATTGACAGCTGGAGTCTTAAAGGCTTACATGCTGGAGGAGCTTCATATTGTTATTTACTTTTTGCATAAACAAGCTGTACTGTCTGATAATTTATTAAGGTCCTCATGCCATAAAACACCCATTAGCTTGGGTACACAAATTGTTGGTATGTTTGTTGCTTATGTTTGCACGGAACAAATTGTTATGTTCGTACATGACGCAAAATAAGCCATCTCTTGACTTACTAGAAATATTAGTCCTAAGGTTTATGTTCTGAGATGCAGTATCGAGACGTAAAAGTATCTCATGATATTTAATTCGCTGGTTTTAGCAGTTCGACTGCATATGCTTTAATATAAATAGCACATTGTGAGATCAACGTGCAGGAACTGAGTGCCCGATGTCGAATAAAATTCATATGAGAGACAAATAATTTGATGTGAGAAGATATGAAATTCTTGCTACAGTGGAAATTTTCAGCTGGTCATTACGACCAAAACAGGTTTCTGGTTTACCCCGTTCAATATAAATATATTTTTAAAACATCCCAGACGAAGTTCAAGCTCTAAGAAGAAACGTATTTCATAATTCTTCAGTGAGTGAATGGCCACATAAGGGATGACCGCTGCCCGATTTCCGGTAAGGGCGGGAATTTTCTAGTTTTTACAGTACGCCCAGAACGACGTTTGTACTGACTTAGCGTCCTTACGAGTGGATGGGTAGGATAAAAGTGGCCACTTGGTGTCATCTCATATCAAAGTTTGGAATATGAACAGCTGTACCATCTCATCGTACATCATGTCATGATGCTTATACATAGGAATAACCACATTATTTTAACGTAGCTTTTCACATTTTGTGTTCAGGGAACCATTTCCATGACATTTAATAGAATAATCGAAGGCTATAGCTTACTGAGGTGGAGTGCACATATTGTGTGGTATTTTGCGTGTTTCGTTGTCCGTGATGTTTATTGAATGCCGATACACAAAACTGTTGGTTTAAAGATAATTACAGTAGAGATCATATGTGACACTTTACAGAATTAAAAATTTTTCGTGTACTCCGTATTTAGACCTATCCACAGTATCAGAATATGTTCAAAATGAAATTCTAAGACGCAAGGAATATTATGTGTCACATCACTAGAACGTGCGATGCCGGTTTCTTGCGAATGACATCGGTAAAGGTGGATTTCAGTTGTGCGTGAAGTAGAGGTTGTACTGAACCAGTGTGAACCAACATTCAGGTTTCCTGACGTGTTTTAGTGTATAACCCTATACAAAATGTAATAGAAATGTGTTTAATATTTTCAAAGATGAAACAGACAGACAGGCGGTTGTTACCTTCTTTGTGCATTTACTTCAGGCCAAGAATGCACATTCCCTTTATCTGTTACCCTATCTGGGTAGCAGAGTTGTCATTTGTAATGCGAAGGCACACGGGTTTGTTATCGAAACGTAACCTTGTAGGGTATATGTCGATCTGCTGTGAATTCGGAGTCTTGCACCCATGCACAGGTGACCTGAAATCCGTCTATTATGTGCGGTGTATTACACCCATTTACAGGTGACGTGAACTCCTGTTATCGCTTGTGATATCTGTCACCTCTTCAGAAGCGACCCGAGTCCTGTTGTTACTCGTGACGTTCTTGCGCCGCTTGCAGGCGATGCAGTGTTCTGTTGCTTGTGACGGTTTTGCGCCATATACGGGTGATGCGGGGTCCTGTTGTTGCTGGAAATTACTGTACAAAAATAGAAAAATGTCGTTCAGTTTTGAGTAGGATTACGCATATTTTATGAGTTAATTTTTTTGCGATTTTCCTCGCGTAATTAGCCTTGATGTTCCGCATTTTTTGGAAGAGTGGAAACCCAAGCGCACATACGCACTCACGCACGCACATTTATAAACTGACATCTAAACAACACGTTACTCAGAAAAGTTGTGAAAATGCTTTGCAGTTGATCACATGCTTGTTAAAATAGGACATTGTGCCCACTCCTGTTGGTTAATTATCTGATGGGCTGAAATAGATTGCCAAATAAAGGATCAGGCATACTGAGAATATATGCTCTTATCTTTAGCTAATGACTGGTCCCACATAAAACTTTATCTCTGCTTCTTAACAAAGTCATACGATGCATGTTAAAGTGTGCGCACTGCGTCTTACGCAATCGCAATTGTAGAATTTACACGCCTCTAACCTCTGGTCACAGTCCATAATTTACGCATGGCTCCAAAGTGCTATGTTGAGTGGCGGCCCAGCATTATAGTTCCTTCAAGTTTCAATGCATTCAGAAACAAGATTGGGTCTACTTTCTTCCTCTTGGGCGCTTTTCTCGTCTCTACCCCAAGGATGACCAATTCTTCTTGGCTATCACTGTAACTACCGGCATGGCTGTACCATCCAGACCGGGGCCCGGGTAACTTAGTCGGTCTAGTGACTGGGCTATGGGTTATACGATTGAGGAATCGGGGTTCGATTCCCGGTAGTGTGTATAATGTCCAGACCAACTTCAGAGCCTACCCGTCCTCCGACATAATATGTACCGAGGCTCGTCATATAGGGATGGTAAGATCGTTGAAACAAAGGGTATAGAAACAAAAATAAGGTGACGACCCCTGTGTGAGGGATGATTGCTTTGTCAGTTTCCTCTGTTAAGAATAGACAAAGTATGTGCCATCCAGTTGTGCTTCCAAAACTGAATCAAAAGTATTTATTTTATTCCGTCCACACAACTTTATTAGTAAAGAATCCGTCTTGTTAACGTCACTAAAAACCCGAAACATAAAGCTAATATTGTAAAGGAGGAGGATTGTTTACTAATAAAGTTGTGTTGATGGAATAAAAATACTTTTGATTCACACGTAGTCTATATAACGTAATAAGCATCAACGAAGCGGTGACCAGACGCCGTATTATGCCTTCATGTGAGTCACTTCATGCAAAGAACACCTGACGAGGCAGGTAACTGAAAACACTTTGTGACATTTTTGTAGCGCAGTGTGAAGTGAGTTGACCTCACTTATATCTGCAATAAAACAGTCCGCAGCAGACGACATGCTTTGCAGTCGGTGGCAGACTACATGCTTTGAAGCACGTCTCGTCTTTTTTATAGACGCTATAACTGATAACGTGTGTCATTAGTTATCGCAGCGCGTGAACCGTCACAAAATGCACACTGCTTTACTTGCATGTGTTTAAGTCTCAGTATTCCAACAACCGATAGAAAGATAATAGAGCCTGACTCATGACGTTTATAATTTGTTAACTAACTGACCAAGTACAATGAGCAGGCTCTTTCTTGAGAAGCTAACAGTTTCTCAGCTAGTCAAGAAATTTCCTTCACTTTATGGAACCCGAACGTTCATTACCGTGTTCACTTCTCCCTGTCCTGAGCCATACAAATCCAGTCTGCGACCTTAATCCAGTCTCTTGAAGACTTAGTTTAATATTATCCTCCCATCTACGCTTAGATCTTCAAGTGGCCTCTTTCCTTCAAGTATCCCACCAAAACCCTGTATGCCCCTCTATTTTGCTCCACACGTGCCACATGCCCCACCCGTCTCCTTGATTTGATCACCCGAATAGTATTTGGTGACGAGTACAGATCATGCAGCTCCTCGCTGTGCAATTTCCTCCTCTCCTCTGTTACCTCTTCTTAACCCCAAGTAGCTTCCTCAATATCTGTTACTCAACACCGTAACGCTATGTTTCTCCCTCAGTGTAAGAGGCCAGGTTTCACGTCCATATAAAGCAACAGGCAAAAGTATAACTTGCTGTGCTGTAAATTATAAATATTTTTGTACAACCGTCCACCAGCACACGAAGTTCGTTCTGTGGAATGCAGCGCAGATGTCGTTCCACAGAGAGGAGCAGGGCCTTAATGACAGCTCCGTTGTCATAGTTGAAGTTTGAGGTTCTGTAGAATTGCATCTTAATTAAAAATGTAATAGTGACCGCACTAATGGAGCAGTTACGTGCCTTTACGGAAGTAGAAGTTTCATTGGCGTGTTCACAAGAACCCGCTACTTGCCCCTGTCCTGAGCCAGATTAATCCAGGCATATCCTTACTCACTCACCGTTCCTTTAAATTTCATTTCAGGAATATTCTGAGCTGTTAATGTTCGTGACAGTATTTGAATCAAGCAGCATTATGTGAGTTACATTTGATATAAGCGACGTTTCGGTACTTGTCTGTGCTTCCCGACTCTTGGTGACTGGTTGTCGTTGTACTGATGCTTTTGTGTTAAGGCAAGGTTGCCGTCGTTGGCCTGGTCAGCATTATCGACAATAATGTGGGTAGTTGCTGCACGTAAAAAACAAGAAGTAGGTTTTAAATATCTTATGTTGATCTCTGTGACTCAAACATATATCGGAAATCTAACTCATCGATAACTGTTAAAAATATTTTACTTTATTGGGTAATTGGTTCAGTCATAACAGTAGGGTGTCTTGAATGGACGAGCCTCTTTCCATCAATGGACCGTAACGATAATAGAAAATACAAACTTTTACATACCGCAACGCTTGTATTGGATCGCCATATTACATAGTAGTCTAAATGATAGCTTAGTCGGTATAGTGGCTAAACTACTGGCTGGAAGGTCTCGGGTTCGAGTGCCGACAGGGGGTGACAGATTTTTCTTTCCTCCAAATCGTGCAGAAAATCTCGGGCCCACCGAGCCTCCTATTCCATAATTATTGGGATTCTTTCCCGGGGGTAAAGCGGTCGGAGCGTGAAAGTGATCACTGACTTCCATCGTGTGCCGAGGTTCAGTGGTACTGTAGCTGTACTTCCCGTGTATTCCTTAATGGCGTGGACAGGGACAGCTTACCAATTCTTGCTGTTACCAAATGAGTACCCTAAGCCGAATAATGCGTAGACCTTTTTGTATTTTGTTCCGACACACAATAACGAAATATCAGTACATGAAACGACACAGTCTTAGGTTTTTGGGACGGAAGGACATATGGGTAGCAAAACAGCGTCTTGTTGTTGCTTTGGCTGTCATCGTGAAGGCCTGGTCTTGGTAAAGTTGCCCCTGATCGCGCTGTGAAGGTGTGTGTGTGTGGGGGGGGGGGGGGAAGGAAGTGCAGCTTAATTCACTCTTAACCGCGCCAATAGATTGACTGAGTGGTCAACTTAGCGCAGGGAAATCTCCCATCCGTGCCGGAAATCGACCCACGATTCCGGCGTCGTCAGGCACGCGGCCTAGTCGCTATACCGACGACGCTGTCCCAGCTCGTGCGTGTTCTGGTTACAGAGATTACTTCCATAAAGAACATTGTCTTCTGCGATGTGAGACCGTACAGTTGAGTAGTAATTTACTGATTTTTCGGAGGGTCAAGGAGAATGTCTTCTGTCTTGGATAGAGGCATTGTGTTTTTCTGATGTCTGTGGAAGTGCCTAATTATTTCTAGTATCCGCCATGTCTACCTCAGATGTCGTGCGTCTTTTCCAGGATTTTGTCTCCTGCCACTGGCATCTGCTGCACTTCACTTGTATTGGTAGAAAGCAACTTTGGGACTGGTGTTTCTGGCAACCATTTTATAAAAAGTAGCCAGTCTGTTTTAGTATTTAATTCATACTTGTTACTTCCGTTTCATCTCCATCATCTTCACTTCTGTGATCCGTCCTTATGTTCGCAATTTTGTGTCCATATTCTTTAATTATTATGCTGTGTGTCACATTTTACAGCCTGTGTTACACGTCTGTATGATTAGATAATCTTTATTTTATACACAAGTCTGTTAATAATGCGTCACATTCACAGAATACATATCCAGCGAGATTTTCTCCCACAAGGCCAGGGGGCGGTCAGTTTACTAATTTAAAGTCTTCTGAAGTTTTGAGGTACTTGTGTGAAATGTTGTTAACGTATAAAGGAGGATGCCGACACGGGTTTCCCCCGAGCGATTCTCGGTTCATGTTTTATTGATGAATCAGGGGGCACAAGGACAACGGATAGCCGCCGAACTCGGCACACGGTCCTCTCATATTGCGTTGGCTTCGCGTAAGGCAGTGATCTTGAAGCTCTTAATATCTGTAGAACCTTTGTGACTAAGCAAGAAATTCCGCGGAAATCTTGTACGGTAAAAGGGTACTGTGTAGTTGCAGAAATAAAATGAACGTTTTTGGAAAGTAAATCTGTTGAAAGAAATAAAATATTTGCGCACATTTGTGGATAACAAAATTGTAGATTTACGCTGAAAATAAACAGTTAAATACGAAAAAAAGCTATTAAAGTTTACCAAAATTATGTTTACCGATGTAATTATAAAGTAAGTGTGCTGGCGCAACGTTTGAGGCTGGCCTGCTTAACCCCACGATATCGTGGATCAGAGTTTTAATACATTTGGAGTAACGCTTATGAATACTTCTGGGTTGTGCTGTTATGTTACGGTCCCCCTCCCCAATGCTGGTGGCTAAACACCTCGCCTGGAACGTGCAAAGCAGACTTGGAAGTGTTGTTATTCTTAAATACCCCCATAAATTTAGCTATAACTAGGTGATTAGTTGGCTTCAGACTCGGGCCGTCTTCTTACACTAGTACCAATAGAATAAGAAGTTAGTAAGCGTCCAAATTCGCTGTGAAATATAGTGAAGATTAGAAAAATTCGTAAGTACCAAAAATTGCACTTCGAAATTGTCCGTAGCCTGAGAGATCGAGTTCACTGCCCGAGCCGTCGTGCAATTCGAAACTTTCGCAGGAGTGACTGTGAAGTTTACTGTCTGGCGAAGTTGCTGTCTCCTTCTTCAGGGTATGGCTTGAATTTGGGATACTTATCTGCCAAACTACACGACGTCGCGTCTCGCATAATCGTCTTTTTCGTTTTCACTGCTTCGAGAACACCAGGTTTTACAGTTGGAAGATGTCCTAGTAACAGCGATAGGTAAAAAACCAGTAAGTATTCGTGGAACACAAGTGCATTTGTTAAGAGCCGACAGGTACGTGTTTCTGCTTTAAATAAGGTGTCATCAGGCTATGCAAGATTGTGAGCAAGGTGTAGTGTTCAACAGTGAGTACATCACACCTTCGTGCAAATTTTGTACAGCCTGACGATGGCTTAATTAAAGGCCGAAACATGTAGCTTTTGGTTCTCTATAACAAATATATGTTGTTTGTCGACGGATGTTTTTAGGCACTTTCGAAAAATTGCGAAAATGGACTGTTAGCTTCGTCAGTCTCTCCACCTATCCGTCCGC
Source organism: Coptotermes formosanus (assembly GCA_013340265.1). NCBI lineage: Eukaryota > Metazoa > Arthropoda > Insecta > Blattodea > Rhinotermitidae > Coptotermes > Coptotermes formosanus. Next base: position 278,230 of record BLKM01004705.1, read on the forward strand.
ATGGAACAACTCGGCTTCCACTGGACAGATTTTTATCAAATTTAGTGTCTGAGTGTTTTTCGAAAATTTGTAGATAGAATTCAAGTTTAATTAACATCTCATAAGAATAACGGGTACTTTACGGGAAGACCTATTTACATTTATGGTAATATCTCGCTCAGTTCTTCTTATAATGAGAAATGTTTCAGAAAAGGGTTGTAGAGAAATCAAAACACACATTTTACATTGAATAACTTTTTTCCGAAATTCTTGCCGTTTATGGGATAATGTGGGAAAATATGGTACAGTGGGACGGTCCACAGATGACAATATAATAAGGCGCATACGCATTGCATGCTAGATAACTAAGGCTACAGACACACACACAGAATATATATATAGTACTTATTGCTTTTCCACGGCAAAAATGGCTACACGAACGCACCGCTGTGTTACGTTTGTACGTACATGGCCTGTGTTGTTGGTTTTGTATAATTAGTATGACGGGATAAGTCACATTCAGATAACATTAGGGACTGTCGGTCAGTAGCTAACAGTGGCGTACGTTACTTGGATTATTACACGTGTATTCCAACAGGCATTCTGCAACTGTGTGTGCCATCTGAATATGTGTTGACCCTTACCTTAACAAGGAACTGGTCGTGTTGAATGTCCCATTCGTATTCAGCGAGCATTTGTTTTTATGTCCAAAAAGGAGAACTGTCTGCTAGTCGCTCGCTCTCCAGTGAGGCCTTGTTACTGGAGAATTTTCGTGATTTTTATTGAGATATTAAGCAACTGCCAGTGGTGTTCATATCGGACCCAGTTCATCACACATGCACAAGGCTGGCGTTACGGCATTTGAATAAAAAGAATTAAGCGACACATGTTACATTGAAATAGGCTTAAACAAAAAGTACTCGTGTTTTAGTGCAGTGATGGGTCATTGAAGTAAAGACAGACACATTGAGATGAAGATTCAGAAAGTTACGTAATGTATGATCTCAGAATTTGTACTCTTTAACGGCTATTATTAGGAGTACCAAATCTAGGAAGGTGAAGTGGGCAGGACATGTAGCATATACGGGAACAATGAGAAATGTTTTCAAAATTATATCCGGAAAGCCTGAAAGGAAGAGGTCACTTAGAATGCCTATGCATAGATGATACTTCGATATTACTTTCAATTTTAGGAAACTGGGGCGTGAAAGGGTGGATTGGATTTGTCTGGCTGAGGATATGGTCCACTGGCGCGTCCTTATGAGACGTAACGAATATAAGATTTTCATAAAAACTGGAGATTTATTGACTAGGTGAGCGACAGTTTATGTCTCGAAAAAGTAGCTTGCCGATCCCAGTGGCCGCGCGGTCTCCGGCGTAGGACTGCGGCCAAGCGCTTGCTGTGGTCGTGGGTTCGAATCCCACCGGGGACATGAATATTTGTCTCTCGTACATTGTTTGTGGTGTTAGGTAGAGGTCTCTGCAACGGGCCGATCCCTCGTCCAGAGGGGTCCTACCGACTACCGACTGTGTTGTGTGTTTGAGTGTGGTCATGTGCAAACAAAAACCCTCTACACCAACTGTGAAAAAGTAGATAGAATAGGGAAGGACTACAAAACGAAACGAAACGAAGTGAAGAAGTAGCACACTAATAATTTGTGGAATTATTAATTTATAATGTCTGCTAGTCTGTGTATACAGATGAAAGAAGTCAGAGGAATGTGGACATCTTGAAAGTTTTCCTGGAACTGTAATGTTTGTACCACCAGAGGCACATTACAGGCCCTCTGGTATGTTATAATTGAATTAGTAAGTAATTATTTTGAGTTCTGTTTCCTAATTTCCATTCAGACCGAGAAGGGAGTCCCATCTCGATACACGTGCTTGTCTAGCTGACGGAGGTGTGCTTTGCTAACCCGCACCGCCCGTAGCAACCAGTGAGCTGCGGCTTGACGGGAGGTCGGCAACGTAACACGCCTGCTGACAGCAGCTGCATGTAAACACTTTGAAATTCGAAGTGGCTGCCTTCACAGCGCCTCCTGTTCCACTTTTCAAAAGTATTCTTATGAATTACCACCTTCATTTTAAAGTTAGATAGCGAGTTTCAAAATATAATTAGCTACTCAACTGTCACGTATTTATAATGTGTACCAGAGGTCGGAATCCCTGTCAGACACTGTCCACTGCAGAGACAAACCTGTTACGCTGCTTATGGAACTGCAGTTGAACCCGGTTATAACGTCATGAAGGGGGCTTAATATTTTTTGTCGTTATAAACGAGTGTTATTATAACCGAGGAATATAACTTTATGGTTAGTATTGAGAAATTAATTGGTACCACAGAATATGACGTTATAGAAGAGGTGTCGCATTAACCGATATCGTTATAGCCGGGTTTGACTGTAATTGGTATCAAGTCTGTCTCACACACACACACACACACACACACACACACACACACACGCGCGCGCGCGCGCGCGCAAAGGAACATAGGCATAGGCCTAATGCAGCAATTTTAAGTGTTAAATTAGACGGTATATATTTTACCACTATGCTTTAAAAGGTCAATAAAATTTTCCTGCTCACCTTCACGGGGCAGAGTACATATTGATAAGGTGTTGTCGCTCAGATAATTTTGTTTCCTGGCTTTTTTGGAACCCATATTTCATTATCCTTTCCGCTAGAGCCATGCGCAGGATTTTGTTCTTAGCCCAATTACATTAATCCAAATCCACGCATCTATATGGATATTAGCCCACTGGTTGGGCCTGATTTTCTACATAGGCATAAAAGGAAACAGCGTAATGATCAGTAGCCTGAGTACGAGGTAATGTCGTAAGATTTTTAGGTGGCTTCGGCAGAACTTAGCTCGGTCAGCCTCGACTTCGAATCGCACAGTGCTGTGTAGAAATACGGTGATGCAGGAAGTATAATCACTTTGGAAACTCTTGCATCCTGCTAACTAGAAGAGGTCGGCGTTGTGGCTCCTGTCCCGTGCTTTGCTGCTTCCCGACTGTCTGGATGCTAATACCAGCAACGGGAAGTTGCTGTTCTTACGTATTCCTGTTAAATTTTGCATAGCTGTACAATACAAGGCCGGTCCCAGTGGCCGCTCGGTCTAAGGCGTGGGTCTGCGACCTCTCGCATGGTGGGATTATGGGTTCGAATTCCGCCGGGGGCATGGATGTCTGCCTCTTGTGAGTGCTGTGTGTTGTCAGGTATTGGTCTTTGCATCGCGCTGATCACTCGTCCAGAGGAGTCCTACCGAATGTGATCGTGAAGTCTTGATAATGAGGAGACCCTGGTCCACTAGGGTCTGTTGCGCCATGGAAAATAAATAACATACAAAATTTTAAAATATTTAGTATTTTCATTGCTTTCGTTTATCTTTGTATGTGTGTGTGTGTGTGTGTGTGTGTGTATGTATGTATGTATCTATGTGTGCACGAGTATGATTGCATATGTACATGTATATACACACACACACACACACACACACACACAAGGAAACGGCATGTGTTACGTGAAATATCATCCACCCGCGGATTTACCCATGTGACGGGCATGTGTACATTGTGTGTGCCGCCGTGCCTCCTGGAGAGGGCACCGTAAGCGCGTCGTATTGTCGTACACTAAATTTAAAAATGGCAGGCCTACGGGAAACACGGTCAAATGTCTTAAGTATGGAGTGTGGTTCCTTTTCAGCACTTGAAGGTTTTCGCAGCAGTGGAAATTTATCGCCGATTGGTAGACGTGTAAGGGGTACGTTTACTATCACACAAACAGGTGTGGATATGTTGTAATGCTCTCCGTAACGGCAACAGAAATGTTCACAAGCAACGACCTAGGCGCCAAGCACGTCTACTACGGATGACTGTGTGTAACGTGTATACTTGTATGTCCTTATCAGTCAGGCCAGACGCGTTAAGCTGACTGACAACGCCCGAAAGCTAGACATTTTGCTGGGTAGTACGCACAGCTTGTTCACGATCTACTGGATTTCTGAAAAGTGTGCCCTCTCTAGTTGCTAAGTAACACCTCACAAACGATCAAGGACAGAGCTTTCTGCAGTGCATTGTTACGAGGGATGAAACATAGTTAATCACGCGACACCTGAAAAGAGAACAGCGTGCATTTAATGGGAATACCCGTTGTCTCACCGAGCGTAGAAAATCAAAGCAACGCCAGCAGTAAGGTAGGTCACGGTAACTGTCTTTTGGTGCCATAAAGCTGTACTTCTTTTGGGTTTCCTTGACTGGTGGGTGACGCTATAACCGCTAAGCGTTCTTGTGGTTCATTTGAAACGTTATGGCAGGCCGTCATCGCAACTGCCTGGGTGGTGCGCCAATGCGCAAATGCCAGACCCCATACTGCCAACCGGCCTTGCGGCAGGTTACGGGGCTACAGCTGGGAGGTTGTTCACCGGCCTTCCTCTAGTTCCTGTCTCGCGCGCAGTGATTTCCATCCTTTCACACCCCTTAAGAAGCGTAAACGGGCTGATAAATGACCGATGATGCTGATTATTATATGTCTGTCGTAAACTGTTTCTTCGGCTTGAGCTGGTACCTGATAGAGAACATATTTGTCTCAATTGTAAAGACCAAAAATGGCGAAATATAACGTACGTTGGTCTTCATGCAAAGTGTCTGTTATTTTTGTACGACTTTAACCAAAATCGGAATGTTTCGTCAAATTTTAGTAAAAATCTGAAACATTAAACATTACGAAAATCCGACCTGTGGAAGTCTCGTTCTGTGCGCTGGGACGGTCGGGGGGACGGACATGACCAGGCTAATAGTCGCTTTTCGCAACTGATTTGCGAACACTCCTGAAAATCGGTGCTAAAGAAGGGCGCTATGAGGGTGTAGACTAAACTGGTTCATCCGGTTCAAGATAGGTGCCAGTGCCACTCTAATGAGATTTCATGTTTTATCAAAGTCGGGAGATTTCTTGACCAGCCTAGAAAAATTTCAGATATGTTGCAGTAAACGGTCATTAGAGAGAGAAGTATGCCTGTTTGTGGGGAAAAAATTTGCAGCGAACGTAGACAAACATTTCTCTGTTATTTACGTTTTCTTCATACAGTTGTTTTTAAGATGATGACCTTCGGATACTAAACTTGGCTGTTACGTGTACATCACGTGCTATTCTCTTTGCTAAGCTGCTGTGTTCTGTCAGCAGGTTACATTACTGGAAGAAAAATTGGGCGGCATGGTGTTGCATTAAATTAAAAACCTTTATAAGGACGCTGGGGGCACGCGGTGGTGCAGTTGGTTGAGGCACTGCCCTACACCCGGCAGGTCGCGGATTCGATTCCCGATGGTGTTATTGGAATTTTTCATTTACATAAGCCTTCCGGCCGCACTATGGCCCTGGGGTCGACTCAGCCTCTAACAGAAATGAGTACCAGGAATATTTCCTGAGGGGTAAAGGCGACCGGTGCGTAGGGCTGACAACCTTACCACCTTCATGTGCCAATTGTCTTGAAATCTGGGAGCCTCAACCTCCTGGAACCCTCAGGGCTTGTCCAGGCCTATACGAAGTTTGCTTTACCTTTTTATACGAACGTTTGTTCCCTATTACAAACATATTATGTCTGAGCAAAACTTCTGTTTCATCTGCAGTGAACTTGTGAAGTGTGTCCTGCTTAAGACATTGTACAGTCAGTATATCAAAGGTCGGTAAAGCACTGTTGTAGTCTTACTAAGTGGGTCCCTTGTCGTCCCGGGTGACGCGTCCTCAGGTTGCAAATGTAGGAGACAGGCTCCAGTTGAAAGTTGTAACCACTCAGTTTGGTGGTTGGGCGGGGTAGCAAACGCCACACCATAATTAGAATGTTACAGAATGTTACATATGGCACTTGGTGCGTTTTTTTGAACACAGTACTGATTCTTCATGTTCCACAAACTTGGGAAATTTTTATTAGCTTAGGGACTGTTTAGTTGTTCAAGAAAACTTTGCCATGTTGGGTTATAAATAGAACAGTGCTGTATTTCGAGAAAGGAGTCGTTAGAAGTTTGGAGTCCTTGATGTGGTTGACACAAACAGTGAATTATTATCGTTGTGAGATGGACTGCAGCACAACGGTATAGAAGATGTGATGGATCTTCCGATAAAACTTAAGCCGGTAACCCCATTGTCCATTTGTTTGTAGCCCGGGGCTTTGTTTGTACTACTTAAACGAGACCACTGATGTTGGTGGTAGATGCTGGAGCTGATAGCTGTTGTAATTTCTTTTGGGTAAAGGAGATTGATTTTATCTGTGATACCGTAAGAATGTACATTAAACAGAAAATCGTGGGAATAGCTGGACAACAGCAGGCTGCCGCTTCTTGGCCGTGGCGCTGTACCTTGATTTCAACTCGCATAGTCTAATACGGAGGTTTCTAAGAGCAATGATTTCTCCTTCGGCGCAGGGTTTAAGGTGTGTACTCACAGTGTGCTGTGTCGCCAATCGATGAAAATACAATTTTTGGCAGTGCTTGGATAGCTGATGCTTTCAGCTTCAGCGGCGATTGTGTGAATAAGCATCCCCATCTATAAGCGTATATTTAAACCTTGCAGCGTTTGTCAAATTTTCGCCTATATAATTTAACATTTTCAACTGCATTGAGTCAAAACCGCGCTAGAAAAACCGCGTTGGTCAGTGGGTTGCTCTGTTTATTTAGACAAATGTTTGGACTCTTTGGAAGGAGAAAGAAGACAATCGTAAGGCCCCTACCATCAGTTCAGCAGTTTCTGTTTGGTGTTTCATCCCGTTTTGAATCTTGATATTCTCTACTATGGAGGTTTCCAAAATATTTCACATAGACGGTAGGACTTCTGGGACGGGCAGCGTTCTGTTGCATGGACACTGTCTTCAGATGTTAGTGCGTATAAGCCCAGACATGTTTCCACGATTCGAGTGAAATTCGAACTTCCGAACTTATGTTTCGAGCAGAACAAGGCCGCGCGATCATCGAAGTCTGTTAAAAAGGTAATTGATATAGGCCTAGCGAAATTGTGTGTAAATGTATCACTGTGCTTATAAACAAATGTGGCAGTGGCGTAAATAAGGCTACAAAGACCCCGCGGCGCGCATGAAGGTACTAAAATTAGTTGTGAATTCTTCCGGACAGTATTTCGAACTTCTGACAGAAAGAAGTATTCTGATTCCAGGATTAACTTCGCTAATAATTACGGGGGTCCCCGATTATCGATTCACGAGGGGCTCCAGCCGATTATCTACGCCACTGAAATGTGTGAACATACTGCTGTACATGCTGGGTTGCAGGACGATGAAATGAGTTCAGTAGTAGACACTAAACCTTGTAAAGACGAGTTCAATCACTATTTGAATCACTGAACCCCTGGGTGCGCGTTTTTCTATTCTGTTGTGTAGGCCTAATCGCTAAGACCTTTTGGTGCTTTCGGCGTGTTTGAAATTGGATTGGGAAAACTTGTGATTCACATAACAGGGGGTGACGAGGCCTGAAATTGATTTGCAACTTCAAGAAAATTGGGGGGGGGGGTAGAAGGAAAAGAAGTTGGTGAAGAAAATCGTGATTGATCATTTGAACCCCGAAGTTAATTTAATTGTATTTTAAATATCAGTTCCTACCACACAGGAAGCAAAATGCAAGGCCAAATCAGTTAATGCTGTTAAGGGAGATAAGCATTATTCACCTGATAGCCATATGAAACATGTAATTACACTCTGTCGGTAGAATGCCGAGGTGGTACTGTTAAAGCAGGTGGTATATATAGTAACCATTGGGCTTTAAAGGATTGAAAGGAAAAGAAGAGGATACACAAAAGACACTGTAGGCACTGGTGTAGGAAGGTAATTGAAACGTTATGTACTTGCCACTTCGTGAGAATGAGGTCCTGAAAATTGTCTCAGCTGGTGTAGCAGACAGAGAAATATAATGTTGCATAAATACCGATTTCTGAAGTTTGGACTGGGGACGACATAAGTTAAGTAAGGACCGCGTAGAGAGCTTGTTAGTAGCCATTCCGCTGTGAGATGTATCACTGGGCCACATAGTGTATGGACAGGCGGTTTGGGAGTGGTGTTGGGAAACGTGGTATGGGCTTCATACTGTGTTTTTTTTGCGACTGCTTCCATCCTGAAGGAGTCCTGTCGGTGTCCCCCTACGCACTTGATGATTTCACACCAGTAAAGACATCATGAGTTTCACCTACGACCAGAGTACACGGTGTCATAACCAAAAATTCACACTGTGAATTGTTTACGCTGTTAAAGGCTCAAATCATAAATGTTTTTGGGCTATTTAATATTAGTCTATAGTGAAATGAAAAATTTCTTCCTCTTGTCTTTAGTTTCCCCTAGAAATACTTCGCAGTCTGGCTTTTAACCTAAAACCGACGAAAATTTTAACAATGCTGAGAGGAGTTTGAACTTCCTAGTAAGAAGTTTATCTTGTGTCATATTCGTCCCAGACGTCTGTTCTTCTTACGCTGTTATTCAAACTGGGAATATGTATTCATACCAGTCACAACGTAAGCTTATAGTTAAGGTAAATAATTGTATATAATGAAGTTGTGTCTAGGGAGCTGTTCGTCCAGGTATTCATTCATTTCTTGGGAATATCTCAAAAGGGACCAGTTAACATAAACAACAAAATAGCATGTGTCATATTGCATGAGGAAGATTATGATTCTATGGATGGACCTCTAGAATAACCACTTGCCCAACCGTCTTTTCGTTTCGGAGGAATAAATTCCCGCGTGGACTGAATAAGCCTGATATTTATCACTACGTGAAGGAAACTGTGGTGGGATAACCACGTGACTTGCTACTGCTTTCTGTTGTTGCATATAGGCTACCTTCAATTGGATCTTACTGCCAATGTCAAACGGAGCGTGACGGGCGGTAACTTAGTGTCTGAAAAACATTTCGACCCCGTTATATCTGTTATCAGAACTACTGTATGCTCTTGTAATAATTTAGATGAAAACTGTAATTTTCCACTACTGTTCTGGTTCACTGCCTTGCACTTTCACTAATTTCTGAGTAACATATTCTTTTCGACGCCACTCTGCGTTGTCGTCTGTGTCTGCTGGATTATCTGTAACACTGTCTTCTTAAATAGGCCTGCTTCTGCCTTGTAGCCAAATATGTCTTGTGTTTAAGTACTTCTTCTAACTTTTCTAAGTGTTTTCAAAGCTGTTACTGAAGTGTCAACCTCCTTCACAAACTGACAGTGTCAAACCTTCGATCAGTGCGTTATACGATGCCTTTATTCGAATTAGCGTACCCAGAGCTGAACACTGTCTAGTTAGTGTACTGCGTCAGAGACTGTATTTGGGCCTACTGTAGCCTGGAGCTGTTTTCTCTGCAGGTAGTCTGTATTCATCAGCGGCTGCACTGCATTTCCCTAATATTCTATTACGAAAGTTTTTGATATTCATGGAATTTATCATTGAATTACTGCTTGCGAATGACAAGGGAATAAAAAAACTGCTGATCGGGGAACTTCAAATTTTGTATTCCTCATACTGTAGTGTGAGTAGTGACTACATCTCTTCATGTAGCACACATGCGAGGATAACTATAAGGCGACACTGTTTGCGATACATAATTCTGAATGTAACGGTAAAGGTTAAATTTGACGTGAATCTTAGGGAGTTGAATTATGAAGATGTGAAGTGGATTGGATTGCCTGAGTTTAGGGCCTAATGAGATTGTCTTTCTTGGTAGCGGTTAGGAACTTCTGTGTTCCAAAGCAGCTGTCGCCATGGTTTATTGAATGTTATTAAGCAAAGTTTTCTTTGCCAATGTTTTGCTAGCGTACTTTAGGCCTATATAAGGTAGAACGAGAAGTGTAAAATGAGCAGGACATGTAACACGCTTGGGAAGAGTTATAAATGTACGAAAAATTTTAGTCTGTTAACCTGAAGGGAAGAGACTACGTGGCAAACATAGGCGTAGATGGAAGGATATTAATAAAGTGGATCTTACATTGATCAGACGTGATGGTGTGGACTAGGTTTTTTTTTTTTGGTTCAGGGTAATGGCCAGTGGGCGGAACACGGCGATGAACTTTTGTCCTTACATAAGAGAGGTTGCTTCTTACTCTCTTTCTAATTACATGACTATTGGCGAAGATGCTAGTTAGGTCTGGCATTTGTTACCTCTCTGATCAACGAGTTTCATTTCCATTAATTTTCATCGGTGGGTTATATTATTTTAGCACCTCCGGGTTTTGATTACCAGCGATATTTGCGTTAAGGTGAAAAAATTAAATGAAATCTAATCAGTCTGCGGGGTCACTCACCTACTCAGACTAGTCTGTTTTCATGTTCCAGATATAGACTGTAAAAATCGGATAAGCACGCCCATCCACAAACATTAAGTGTTTATTTAGCAAACCTAAGTTTTTCTTCTTGCTGCAAACTAACAAGATTATGTGGTTTTAAAGTTACATTAGATTTGTTTAACACGTATAATCTTATGCGTGTATAAAATCCTTTCTTATAGGTTTCTTTGTTTCGCCGTCTCTGGCCTTGTTGCTAGGCTACCATAATACATGACTATTTTTATTCATAGAATCCTTGTCACCAGATTTAAGCTCGTTAACGTTTTCATACTGGAATATATTGCAAAGATGAAGTGTTCAGCTCTGTCTGACCTCCTACAATCGATGCTTTGGAGTAGCAAGAGATGTTCTTAGGCTGTACAGAAACTTTACAAGCTGTTCCATTTTGCGACTTCGACAGTCATGTCACAGGAACATCCAACGTATTTTACACTGGGGAATGTACAGATTTAAATTCAAACATTTATGACGCATGTATATATTGTTTAATTCTTATAACTAGATGAAACTTTTCCAGTTTGATTCTTATAACTAGATGAAACGTTTCGATTACTCAGAAATATCCTGTAGGTTTCGTAGTGGATTTATAAATAGTTACCAACATTTCGGAGAATATTGCTGTCTCCAGATTTAGTGTAGCTCCTGAACGCTTATAAATATCCGTAACTTTACCAATGTACGTGGCGTCATATCCCAAAAGACCTTAATTTTCAACATCGACCGAATTACTCAACACTGAGTAGTACTCCTTCTCAAGCTTCTTTTGCTGGGGTCCCCTTTGGTTTTCATAAAACTTTAGGCATTTTCTGATCAAAAAACTCATATATTAGAAATTCGATTTAGTGAAACATGTTCATTGCGATCTGGAGTCGAAGGAAAGTTTAATCGAACAGATTGAAACATGGCATAATCGAACTGAGTTCGCTTACTTGGAGTGGAGTTTATTGGACCTTCCACGCTTTCAGTCACTTCGTCCGGTTGTCTTTTCAACCATTGCTATAGAGAGGATCTCATAAATACAGACGCTAAAGGCAGTGCCAATTCAGTATATCGCACACCTGAAGTAACTTCCTGTGCCTCTTGAACACGTGATCCTTATTGAAGGACTGTCATTATTACTAGACTTTCTCACAGAACCTATGTAAACAGTTCTGGAACCACTTTAGGTGGACAAAATGTGTACAGTCTTTTGTTATATATTAAAGGGTTTTTGAGGAAAGATTTGCTCAAGCCTAAAAAGTAAAATTGTTTCGTAAGTGAACTAACTATTTCCTTTAGATTAAAGAAGGCGTTTCCATAAATTGAGAATTGTTTAGATAAGTTGGATTGTATCTTGTCCAAGTAACATGTGAGCCCGTGCACGTGCGTTCCTCAAGTCATGATAGTACAAATATTGTGTCACTTCCGATGGAAACACAAACACAAACACAAACACAAACTATGTGCCCCTTGTCTGATACCTGATCCGCAATTACAGTCATGTTCCGAGTTTCTGAAACTGGTTTCTGTTTTGTTTCAGGTAAGTGTTTACTGATACCAGATGTTCTGCTACTCAGATGTATGGGATTCCGCGCCCGGGATGACCAACACCAGCGCTGGTGTAGGAGGGGTGCTTATGGGCACGGCCTTAAGTGATGAGTGAATGGTTCAGCATTTTTATATAACAATAAATGAAAGAAGTGTGACTCGCAACATTTCGTAAATATTAATTGTAAATTTAATCTGCCACTCTGCGGAAATGACACTGTCTGAGTATGTTCAAGAACAGGGTACTGAGACAGTAAGCCTATTTGTATGTAATAGGGAACAAATACCAAGGGGATGGAGAAAATTGCATGATGAGAAGTTTCAGGTATTATTAGGATGATGCAGAATTTGAGTTTCCCATGGACTGGACTATGAGGATTACTTCTGGAATATGGCAGCGTGTAGTCTGGTAGTTGTGCACCGACGTTTCAGAGGAACCTCCTGCCTCCATTATTTTGGTAGATGTCGACGGACTAAACGGCGTCACGTACAGTGATATTTATTATCAGGGTGATGAAATTTAAGGGATGAGATTGGCAGAACATGTAGCATAGATTGGTGAGGTGAGAAATGAATCTAGCCTTTTGCTTAGTCTCTAAACACAAAGGGAAGAGGACACTTGTGAGAAGCAGACACAGTGGAGGATGTAACATTGCAGTGGGCATTAAAGACACTGTGTGTGAGGAGGTGGATTGGATGCATCTAAGTCAAGGTGGGCTCCAGTGGTGGGTTTTATTTACCACGGTAATAAACCCTCTGTTTTTATAAAGGGGGGAGGGAATTTCTTGACTCGGTGAATAATGTCATCATTTAAAAAAAAACTTGTTGTGTGAATTTTAACATTGCTAATTCCGTGCATTGTCACGATGCTAATTGCTATATTATAACCAACTAAATGCACTATTCCCTGTTTCAACTGATTTTCTCTTCACTTCACTCCGACGTGTTTCGACGTTCATGACGTCATCTTCAGTTAGTGCACCAATGTTGTTATATTTGCTGACATGCTGGTCGCACTATCTTCGTTTGCTCACGAAAAAAGGAACAGCGCAGCAAACGAAGATATTGCGATGAGCCTATCAGCGGATATGAAAACCTTGGTACGCTCTTTGAAGATGACGTCATGAACGTCGAAACATGTCGGAATGAAGTGAAAATCGGTTGAAACAGTGAATAGTGCATTTAGTTGGCTGTAATACAGCAATTGTTCTGTGAAGTTAATTACTGAGTGTGTAATTGACCAGCTGCCTTCATTTACATTTTAAAAATTGGCCCTGAAATTGAGGCAGCATACTGCGGCACTCCAGAAAGTTGGTAACTACCGACAACACTAGACGGCCTCACATTCCAGAAAACAGTAGATCGTGTTGTTGACAAACACAGCATTCATTCAGAAACCTTTTGGACACGAGGACCAAATCAAAAGAAGAAATGTTTGCGGACTACGTAAATAATACCCATATTTTTTTAATTATGTATCATTAATGACTATAAACCATGTCATCACTACTGCCAATACTGGGGTGGTGAAACTTGTTTGAAATTCATCTTAAAAACTTTGAATAAATCGTACTAATTTTGAAACCACACCTTACTGTCCTTTTGTAGTAGGTCCTGAGTGAAATGAAATGAGCGCGCGTGAATTATTTCATTTGCTTTCCATTTGCGTACCTATTTTTATGTGAGATGAACGTATGTTTATATTTTGGTATCAAAAATGTTGTATTGTCAATAATATCACGTCAGTATTTTTTTAATGAAGGCAGATAAAATAATACGTTTTATTTCGTGTTTCTGAAATCCGATCGTCGGCCGCAATTGTAGAGCAGACTGCAGGCGTATTTTACCCGTTGCTGCTGCAGATGATATGAGAATTATTATTTTATTGACATTATGAACTAAACACATTCGAAGCTGTAAACAAGTGTTTGTAAACGAGTTGCGTCATCCGTAGAATTTAATCGGTTGATGCGCTCGCAGTTTTTGTTCTCTGTTTGTCTTTTAGCCTGTGCACCTAATTTAATCAAACTCAGTCTGTTTTTTAGACAAGTCATACAGTTAGGCAGAAGGGCCTGGTTACATCTCCATATTGTGCTCAGAGAACAAAAATAGCGAGGTGAAAATCAGGGCTGTGGACTCGGTACATAAAACCCCCGACTCCGACTGCGACTCCGATTCTTCATAAAAGCTCAATAGGTGTTATGTGATAATGGTATACCTACTAAAGTGAAAAAAGGTATCATAAGACATTTCGTCACCACCACGTGAATCATCAGGCTACTTTTTAGACTTATAACCTACACTTAAATACAAGTGTAATGGTTATTTAAGATTTTATATCGAGGTCGGAGTTGGAGTCTGTACATTTTTACCGACTCCGACTCCACCCAAAATCCCTTCCGACTCCGACTGCGATTCCACAGCCCTGGTGAAAATGCGTCATCTTAAATTTGAGTTTATATTTGAATTAAAGTTACTGAAGAACTTCGGAAAACATTTTGGTTGCGTGATGTTGCGAGCCACCGTTTGCTCCGCTCCCTAGGTTGCTATGCCAGTGAAGGAACAGTTTAATAAACAGCGTGACATGGAATTTTGGCTGCAGGCATCGGTTTATTTAACTTCTCCTTTCGGGTAGCATAGCGCTGTGAAGCGATGAAAGTTGTAACCGTTGTTTGGAAACACATACGACTGTCTGCAAGCCAATAATGAAACCCGTCTAATTGATCTCTGTTACAAAGGACAGAACACTGATCGATAATTTACTTCAAAGGATGCTGTGTGTTAGTGGCTTTGGTTTGTGTTAAACTAAAAGAGAATGAGAAACGAAGAGGAGAAGTGATTGGATGAATGAATAGACGGTCTGCTGGCTGACTGTTAAAATGTGCGTTGATAAATAACCGTTAATAATTAAATGCGTGAAAAAATTATTGCCGATCCCAGTGGCCGCGCTGTGTCAGGCATAGGTCTGCGGCCTCTCGCTTGCTGGGATTGTGGGTTCGAATCCCACCGGATGCATGGGTGTCTGCCTTTCTTGAATGCTGTGTTTTGTCAGGTAGAGGTTTCTGCGACAGGCCGATCCCTCGTCCAGGGAAGGCCTACCGAGTATGTGTGTGTGTGTCATTGAGTGTGGTCAGGTGTAACAACAAGCCTCTGCACCTGCAGTGGGTAGGTAGAAGAGCTGAGACTAATAAATAAATAAATAAATAAATAAATAAATAAATAAATAAATAAATAAAGAAGGAAAGAAGGAAGGAAGGAAAGAAAGAAAGAAAGAAAGAAAGAAAGAAAGAAAGAAAGAAAGAAAGAAAGAAAGAAAGAAAGAAAGAGTGAACAAACACCAAACTTTAAAATATTTAATCAAGTGCGAGCTAACCAACTTCATAAATAATCATTTATTTATGTTTTATTTATCGCACCCTGTGCAGTCCGTATAATACAGGTCCGAATGGCAGGTTCATTGGTGAAAAATGAATTGGAAATGACCTGCAAAGAAACGAGTATTGACTAGTTTAAGGTACCGTACTGACTGGCGAAGCTAGGTTTTGTCGCCTCCGGTGCGAGTAATCACAATGGCCGCCTCTAATAAATATTATTAACTTTAAAGAATTTGCACTTGTTTATTGAATTTCCTTTTACGTATTTGGCTCGATAATTTAAAATCTGCTGAGAAACGACAATCAATTTTTTTGATTAAAGTATTTATTTTTTCGCCCCTTGGACTCCGCCGACCGAGGTGGTCGCACTACTTCCTGTCACCCCCCCCCCCCCCCCCCCCAGCTACGCCCCTGGTACTTGCCTGGTGAGACTTAGGTAGACAACGAAAAACCTCAAGACGGTCTTCCATACCGAGATTCGAACCATGCGGCACCCGACTACAGGTTAGAAGTGTTGTTCAGCAACTTCACAAAGCACAGTCTTTATTGGAAAGGTAATAGTCGCTCAAATACTCAAAAAATCTTTCGTCTTTGGGAAATACCAAGGTCAGTCGAGTTGCTTGCTCAAAAGGGTCTACCCCGGGGCCATATCTTGAGCCAGGTGGATACAGTTTTGCGCCTTCAGACCCTATGGGTATTGATAACATAATGGACGCTGTTTAAGTGCTTCATTAAAACGCTGCTAATAAAATGTAATTGAGCAGTATTAATCGGTAGAGTTAGAGACAAGCAGACAAGAAGGTGCTTGCGTATAATTGTTTTAATAATATTGCACGGGTGACAAATTTATTATGCAAACTTTTGGTGTAGAGACATTCTACAGAGGCATTAGTTGTAGGACTTCGGAGGAGATGGGTTGTTTGTAGACGCAGGATAGTGTGAGGACTTCGGGTGGCATCCAACAGCCAGCTGTGTCACTTTCTGTCAGTACATCACTGTCTTCTCGTCCATGATGCATTCATTCGTGCATTCGTTCAAGCGGCTAGTAAATAAGTTACATTTTTATATCATAATTTGTAGCTTGATTCCAGTTTACTGGCTCAGCAGAGCGTAATTAGATTTGAGATTCTCACAGCCGTGTGTAATAACCCTTTAAGGCCCAGTGGTTGGTTTATGTACCACCAGGTTTAACATTCATAAGCGCCATGTATTATTGGAAGGGTGTATTTATGTGTTTTGTGGATCTCAGAACAAACAGCGATTATTTCCGTATGCAGCATTAAGTGATGGGGTTTTATAACCGAGACGGATTGTGTTTACCGTGTGGTACGAACTGAATCTTTAAATGTAGTTCAGATTAATTTGTGTGTTCAGTGGCGGTGCAGTGGCTCAGGCGGTTAGTCGCAGGCCTCTCACCGCGGAGACACGTGTTCGATCCCAGACCGGCCCGTGCGAGATTTATGCTGGAAAAAGTGGCACTGGGACAGGTTTGTCTCATAGTATTTCGGTTTTCCCTTGTCAATAACTTTCAACCAATGCTCCACACGTGTCCTCATCTACACGTTGCCCTTACCAGAAGGATGGATTCGCGAATCTTGGAAACCCTTCAAAGAGCAACGGTCTTTCGGAAATCGGGGAGCATTGGACAGAAAAGCACTTTCTTGTCTTTAGTGCCCGTGCAATGGCTCAGGCGGTTAGTCGACGGTCTCTTACCGCGGAGAACCGACTTTGATCCCGCGTCAGTTCATGTGAGACTTGTGGCGGACGGAGTGGCGTTGGACAGGGTTTTTTTCGAGTACTTCAGTTTTCCCTTGCCAATATCCTTCCACCAGTGCTCCGTACTCATCTTCATCTATATGTTGCTGTTACCAGAAGGACAAACGGGTGAAGCCTGGGAACCTTTCGAAAAGCAAAGTTCTTTTTCGGAAATCGGAGAGCATTGGATAGAAAAGAACTTGTACTGTTTTTGTCTTCAGACGGTTAACATTACATTATTTTGGGATATGGCACCATGCGGCTTCACATCTCAGAAGACTGCAGCATTAGATCCTAGTACAGTGTTCTGTCAGTCACTTATGTACTTATGTACTTATGTACTTATGTACTTATGTACGAGTAAATGCTTCAGCCAGGCCTTTTGTTGGTGTATTTCAGTTTTTTAGTTAGGTCGTAGTAAATTCAGCCGTTAGTTTTCTGTTTGGCTAGAATTTGATTATTAGTGAAAAGGGAGACCTTGAACGACACATATCACACACACAGATCGTAAATATGTGCCGTGTTCGGAGCCGTCTCTGACAGAAATGTCAGTATGCGGGACACCCCTGTCTGTTCTTAAGTTGCTCCCCTTCGCATTCCACGCTGTATTTGTTATTTTCGCAAATCTGTTAAGGCTGTTGTTGTACTTACAAAGGTTCAGAAATGTTCAAGTATTTTATTTCTGTATGAGAAATACGAAATAAACAGGTGTATTCGTGGGAAATGCTGCACTTCAGCTCAAGTGGGCTGTGGAGAATGTCAGTTGGGTATTGGAACATGCCGACATCGAGGCTTCTAGCCACGTTTTCTATGTTGGTGGAGATGAGAGAATAATGACTGAAAGGCTATATTCCAGTTTGAAGGACAAACGGTTTTTTATTTACAATTTAAGTGTTTCAAGACAGTGTGCTCTTGTTAATGTTTAGTACCGAAAGAGAGGAAACAACAGAAGAATGAAAAAACATGATGAGGTTAATTATTGCTTCCTCATGCTTTACCAAATATTACAGTGATAAGGTAAGAAGACATAAATTGGCGAGGCATGTAGTACGCATGAGCCTGATGAGAAGTACGTAAGATATTTTAAACATGGCTGCTATTTGGGACATTGTTTCGGAAACCGTGTCTGTTTCCGGTGTCAAATATGAATGTTTTTACTCAGTTGGCACATTTATTAATGCAAAGTCTTTATAAGATTCCTAGTGAATAGTGGCTTTTCTGCCGGTTGAGTTAAACAGATCCGCTTGCCGAAAGTTTTATTTAGAAACCCCTAAGAGGCCGGACAGCGTATGAAATAATAGTCACTTTTGTTGTAACGTGAATCATTAGACACATTTACCCGAAAAACTAGATGGTATGTCACCATTTGAGACATTAAACTTGGACTGGAGGGCGATATTAAAATAGGTAATAAAGAAACAGACTGTGAGGATGCGAAACAGATTTGTCTGGCCCAGGATAGGGGTCCTCTGGCGAACTCCGTGAATGCTTGCGATGAACCTCTCGGTTGCATAGAAGTCGGGGATTTCCTAGAATAGGTAAGCGACTATCGCCTTCTCAAGCACGACTCCTCTACGTGAACTTAATGAACAGTAGAGATTTTACGTACAGTTATGTATCACTTTCATTGGAGTAATTTGCTTCTCGACTTTATGCATCGTCTCATGTTAATAATATTAAAGAAATAATAAAACACTATGTTTTGGGGACAGCGTCGGTGCCCGTCCTGGGGCTAAAAGTGTAGTCAAAACCTACTCAGGTGAGTCCGATACGCAAAACAACAAGGAAGAAACCACATGGAAGACCAAGGCATTCGTGCGAGAAAAATATTAAAATCTTCAAAAGTAGAGGGTAAGGATGTAAATTTGATTAATCGAGCTCAGAAGAAGGTCCATACAGGAGTAAATTACTTTTTCAGTAGTTAAAAAACCATTCAGAGGCATGCGCGTAAATGGACTGCTAATACGAAAATGAATCTTAAAGAAATAAGAACGTGAGGAGGAGGAGGAGGAGGAGGAGGAGGAGGAGGAGGAGGAGGAGAGGCTTCATCTGGTGGTGGACAGAGTCCGATGGAGAGCTCTCATAGACATGGTAATGCGCCTTCGGATTGCTTATGGGGCTGGAAATTTTGAGATTATTCACCCTTTCTGGTACGTGGTTGGTTGGTTCACAGAGAGCAGAAGTTCGCAAGGAGGACAGTAATACTTGTTCAGTTGGTTCACAGATCACAGTGGTTCTCTAGAAGGATTGTTCTAAGTGTTCAATTGATTCACAGATCACAGTACATGTTCAGCTGGTTCACAGATCGCAGTACATGTTCAGTTGGTTCACAGATCACAGTGGTTCTCTAGAAGGATTGTGCTACGTGTTCAGTTGGTTCACAGATCACAGTACATGTTCAGTTGGTTCACAGATCGCAGTACGTCTTCAGTTGGTTCACAGATCGCAGTACATGTTCAGTTGGTTCACAGATCACAGTGGTTCTCTAGAAGCACTATACTCCGTGGTTGGTTGGGTTATAGATCATAGTGATTTTTTACAGGGACGGTATCCTATGGTTGATTGGTTCACAGATTATAGTGGTTCTCCAGGATTGTACTACATATTTGGTTGGTTCACAGATTGCAGTGGTTCTCTAGAAGGATTGTGCTGCATGTTTGTTGGTTGACAGTTCACAGTGCTTTTCTAGAAAGAACGTACTCTATGTTTGGTTGCTTCACAGACCGCAGTGGTTCGCTAGAAGGGCTGTACTTCGTGGTTGGTTGATTTGTAGATCACAGTGTCTTTTAAAGGGACTGTACTCCATGGTTTGTTGGTTCACAGATCGGAGTGGTTGTTTAGAAGGACTGAACTCCGTGTCTGGTTCTTTACAAATCACATTAGCAGCAGACATTTTAAATATTAAGCTTACGAAAGTGTTAAGAAATAAAACTGCTACACAGGGACTGAATAAAAATATTCCCTTACACTTGTTATTCTCTTACGCCACGTTTAAGAGTGTGTTGACTTGGATCAAGAGTTTCTGCTTAGGTCATTGCTTAGAATTCGACAAACGTTTTTGCTCCCTGTGCGACTAAGCCGACAGCTTTAGTAACTTGCGGCAAGTATGAAAGCACATTCGTATGTAAACATCAACGCAATCACTTTTCTTAGACGAAATGAGAACGTGACCAGCCGCTGTAGCCACTTGTTTCTCTGTGTAAGGTGCAGTCTGGCTTCTGCCTGACGGTGCACAGCTGTGGATGGCAGAGCGGCGTCAGTGACGAGCCAAGACCTGTTGCATAGTATGCCGTGTCGACTAGTAAATAGTTACCGACGTTTCGAATAATCGTAGTGACTTCATCGTTAACCAGCCCAAGAAGTGTGCTTGCAGTGCTTAACCCTTGAAGATGAAGGCACTACAATCCTCCGAAACGTCGGTAAATATTTGCCAATCGGCACGGCGTAACATCCAAGAAGGCTTGGGTATTTATTTCAGAAGGCAACTGAGCGCGGTCCATTAGCCATCGAAAGTTCTGTGAAGCAAAAATTCGTTGGTCCGTCACTCGGTAAGTCAGTCGGTCAGGTTTTGCACGAAATGATTCTGCACGGAACAGGTTTTGCGGCGTCTCGTTGTCTGGTTGCAGCATATCGGAATGTCGGAAGTGACGTTATAGCGTTCCGCTCAGCTGAGGCCAGACAGTCTGCCTTCGTTTACGATTTCGCAGCGACCAAACTGTAAACTCGTGTTTATACATTTGCATTACACCGTACGAGGTGCCAGTGTTATGTACACCTCAGGACACAGCCTCATGTTTAAGAGAGAGTGGAAGCCCTTTCCTCGGGTCTAAAACCTACGGGGCCTGAAATAATACCTCCGCTCCACCATGCCTTAACCTTTTAAAGCCTAGCGGTAACTTTACATACGACCGGGTTTAACATTAAAAAATGCAACGTGGTGCCCACATTGCGTTTATGTGTTTTGTACGGATCTCAGAACAAATAGCAACTTTTGCCTTATAAAACATTAAGAGACTGGTTTTTATAACCGAAGTGGAGAGTGTTTACGGCGCGGTACGCACTGAGTCCTTATATAAAGCAGATACGCTTCGTCTTTAAAGGGTTAATGGTGTACATGTAGACATCTTTACCTTATCTCTTGTAACCTGCAGCATTAATTCGTTCTTGTAGGTACGTGCTCTTGTTAACGCGGTAATGACACTTCGGGCTGGATGAGGAGAAGAAATATTGGGTTTATAGGCTCATCAGCTGATGAAGCTGTTCGCGTCTACCTACCAATTAGGCCATATATGTAACAGCTAACAGAGAAATAAGGTTTTTGTAAGATAAAAAGCAGCGCTGGCTTTTGAGAAAGACAAAATTCGGCTTAAAATGTCCGGATCATTACATAGCGTTTCACTGAGTGTGAGTGGCAAGTTCGCATCTGATAATATGTACGGGTGTCTGGTACAATAGACGAAAATGTGCCAAGCACTGAGGTATAGGATACATTACAGGGGGCACACATGGGAGAACGGTACCTTCACAGAGGGTGACCGTGTGTCAGACGGGCAGGGGCACATGCTACGGGTTGGGCGACAAGGAGATGTCCATGGGTCCATCATTCGTTTCACCTGCCACAGCTTCTTACGCCGAATATAATCCCAGTTCTTTTGCCAAGAGAGACTGACGGGGCAGTTCTAAAATCAAAATTTAATACGAAAGGTGAAAAATGCCTTGGGGAATGTCTTCCCTCGCAGCAGCACAACCTGCATCATTACTACTGATGCCAACTTGTCCTGGTGTCCAAGATGAGGCTACTGTGTTAGAACCTCTTTTGACGGGTGAGTGACATCTCATTACGGCTCCAGTGGGAAAGACCTGGAAATGTAAGGGTAGAATTGCGCGAAAGTAAGCTCTACACAGTAGAAAGTGCCCTGGTGAAACGCGCCTGCAGCCTGGAGTGCCATACATACGGCAGATAGCTCAGCAGTAATCACTGGACCAACACGATGCGGACAAAATCTGCTGCTATAGGATAAAGCACACCCGCATGATCAGAAGCCAGTGCGTGAACATGATTGTGCGCTGTGGAGCACATTGACAGCGTTTCTGAGAAGAATGTGCGGTAGCTGAATATGCACACGCATCGGGGACGTCACAGAGACGAGTATCGCAGGTGGGCTGTGTATCAGGCATGTATTGTCGGGATATGTAACGGATGATGAATCATACAGGGCGGGAAGTTGACTTAATGGCTTTAATTCTCACAAAAAGTCAGTCACAGCCAACTCTGTTTGCATCTCTTTATTTGGAGATTTTGAGCTACTAGTTTCGGCCTGTTATGAAAGTAGTAGCTCAAAATCTCCAAGTAAAGAGATGCAAACAGAGTTGGCTGTGACTGACTTTTTGTGAGAATTGAAACATACTCCAACGGGGATGTTGAACTCTAAAAACTAATGGCTTTACTTAATCAGGGAAGTAACTTTTATTTACAGTTAATATTAATACATATGCAGGTCCAGGTGACGACACATTAGCTCAGAGTGATTAGAAGCTTCATTTATACCGCCTTTCTGAAGACGGTTTGGAAACCGTTGGCCAAGACAGAAAACAGATGTCAGGATATTATCGTAAGTTACGTCACGACCGAATTTATTCATTTATGTATTATGCATAGGTCACGACCGCTCCTTCCAAGTCCTTAACGAATCCACTGTACACCAATTATCATCACTTGGCGCTATATAATTTTAGCAATTGAAAACGTCGTAAATGAACCACGAATAAATAAGTTCGGATGTGCAAAGCGCGGTGAAACCGGTCCGTGCATTGTTACGACTCTGTGCAGCGGTTGTGAGGGGAGATAAACGATTCGCACAGAGAGAAAACTTCCCCACTTGTTGATCGGAGTATATGCAGACGGTCAGTCTGAAATGAATATGCTGAAACGTTATATGGCCTTCATGAAGTGACCTCATAAAGACCTTGACTCGTTACACTATACGTCACACACCAAACCCCCGACAAACCGAAGCGTCAGCGACATTGAAACTGTACCTCGCCGAACAACGTGTGTACTTCCGCGAGCGTCTGCAGCGGAGTCCCACGCATTCCGTTATAATCACCAGCCTGCAGACAGGTATGAGTACTGACATAGGTCGTTTGGTAGTGACTGTGCTACGGTATGGATGTTCGAGGATTCGTGTTTCGATTCCTCAAACAAGCAAGACAGTTGTCTGTTCTTTAAAGCAACCAGACTGGCATTGGGTTACATCCAGCTTCCTATTCAGTGGACACTTGGCTTTCTTCCCCAAGAAGTAAGGCGGCCGGGTCTGAAAGCTGACTGCTCAGCCAGCCTAGTGTCGACGTTAAAAATCAGTGGAGCTTCACCCACCATATGCGTTCATGGCGCGTACAGAGACAACTTCAGCTTCACCTAGTACCCGTATTTATGTGAACGTGTAGCACCACTAAGAAGAGTGAACTAATTTCGTACATTGCCCACAGTGCGTCTCAATTGCATGCTGTCAGTGAACGAAGAATAACTGCGTAAAAGGAGACAAAATGCGTGACTGTTGGATACAACGTGTGTGTAGGTATGTCTCTCAGGACAGTGCGAGATGCGAAGGACACAGCTGAAGTTCTAATTACAGAATGTAATTCAAGGTAAAACTTTCCCGTTACATGCCAAGCAAGTACGCTAGCTTTAGCCATACTCGATCCCGGAGCTAGAAGCGAGTGGGTGGTCAACACCACACTCCGGCCGCTTTACCACCGGGAAAGAGACCCGGTCCCCATTGTGCAGGAGGCTAGTGGTTAGTTACTGTATCTGAGTAACGTATTTAGCAATTAACCCCTGCATAAACAAGAGTGGCATAATTAAAGTTGTATGAAAAATGCATAAAAATTAGGTATTATTTTTTTTATAAATATGATACACAAAAAATTCCGTAAAATTTAATCAGTTCAAAATGATTAAGAGCGGGAAGAATCAACTTCAGAACAAAGCTATGGGCGCAGTGAGAGACGCTGCGATGCTTGTGTCTCTGCGCAGACCGCTCAGGGATGCCGTGACGTTCTGCGCACAAGAGAAGTTCCCGGAACCGACGACAGCCAAAGAGAGGCGCCGGGTACAATGATCGGTTTGCGAGAGTAAGTAACTCGTATAAACGAAAATTGGCTTAAGGCTTAAAAACAGGGGTTAATTTGCGCATCTCATATAAGCGAAAACTCGTAAACCGATTTTTCGTATAGCGCGTGATTGCTGTACTTTGCTTCGTTTTGAACCCACTGCTTTTAATTTTGATTTGCTTCTTGCTTGTAACTAGCACCCGTACACATTTCCGTAAGTTCGTTGGCTTTACATTGTCTTACTTAGACTGAAGCCTAAACAATGCTTACTTGTGCCTTTTTTCCTTTCTGTGATACCCACAAACTGTCACGGAGCCCTTATCTCCTCTTCTTCATCCTATTGGTCCGTATGATTTTTTTGGTAGTGTGTTACATTTTTGTCGCCGAGTTTCTGCTATTTATATCTATCAAGTGTCCATATTTGGGAAGAGGATAACAGACGTCAATTTGTACACGCAGCATCGTCAGTCAGTGGCTGGGTGATTAATGAATAAAAGAAGGTAATCTGACAAATGTTTGGAATGTTTTAACGAATGTACTGCTGTATTTTATTCACAGCGAAATTTATGCACGTTATAACTACGACCGATGATGTTGCTTTACACACAGTTCTACTGTAATAACAATTTCAAAACACGAAGCAACCAATGTGTCATGATGCTAGATGGCTTGTAGCTGATAAAACGTACCTAAGTGTTTTCATTCATGACGTTACATCTTGATCCTTGGCATCATCTGTCTCTAAATGATTATTACGAAATGCATTGGATTTGATTTAACATTCTGACTTCAGGCGATCATCAGATGTGTGACGACACTAATGTATTCTAGCATGGATTTACCATTTCTTTGGAAGATCGTGCTACCTGCATTTTCAAGATTCTTCTAGCTTGAAGGTGAAGATACAAATCTCCACCGAAACGCCAGTAAATTTAGATCGACTACAGTGTCACATCCACGAAGATAGTGATCTTCCAGCGTTAATTTTGGGTCAAATCCATCAGCCGGCTTTTATTAACACGGTGATGAACCTTCGAGTTCGATGGTTTATACTACTTTGCTTAGTCCTTCCCTCTTCTACCTACGTGTTCACAGTAGGTGTCGAGGTTTTTTTTGTGATGTCACTTGATTACGCTCAAACACACGCAACAGTCGGTAAGACTCCTCTGGACGAGGGATCGGCCCTTCGCAGAGACCTCTACCTGACAACACAAACACTGTACAAGACAAATATCCATGCCCCCGGCGGGATTCGAATCCATGATCCCAGCAAGCGCTCGACCGCAGACCAGCGCCGTAGACCGCGCGGCCGCGGGGATAGGCTGGTTTATACTGTAGCGGCGTATCTGTTATATCGCCAAGAATAACTGTGCTCCATGTAGTTCGTTGGCTGGTTGGTTCATGTCGGTCCAGTATTATGTTAAGTTTACTTAAGGTTTAGATGAAGCTTAACCGAGTTTTTCACAAACAGCTATTCTTATATAGGTTGGTACATAACAGAGACTGTATAGGAGCAACATCCCTGAACTTTATGTAATGATTTCTGGATGCGTTGGTTGTTGAACAGTGTAGAAAGGATAATAATTTGTGGCATTGGGCTGTGTTGTGCGATTGGCTGTGCAAGAACATATTTATGTTTGCGATGATGACAATAATACTTACGAAGTCTAAAAAATAAAAGAAATGCATATTTACAATGTATGGATGTACATGCTCTCACTCTTGATTATATTCCGCAGTGAATGCATCGATTACGTCGGAGGCGTGTGACTCTAGGCGTCCACTGAGGATAGGCAGTATATCTTGCCAGTTGTGTCTGCAGGGTGACGTATAGCAAATGGGTCATACTTATCACTGCTTCACTCTTATCATCAAAGGGCAGGGCCTTGATACACCGTATACTGGGTTATTAAACGGATAATAACCCCGGCATTGCGTCTGCAGTTCAGCACAAATTTGTTAAATAAACACGTCAAATCAATCTGTCAAATCATTTGGCGCCGGTGGGACTGGAGATAGCAGGTGAAGGGGAATCTGCCAAGTGCACCTAACAAATCCTACATAAACCTGTCGGGTATCGCGCGGTGTTTACAAAGCCTGAATACAACGCACGTTCTGTGTCGCGGTCTGTGTTACATGCTGCATTCTTTTGTTCCACAGTTTAGCTATTCGGTCCGAACAGGTTGGAAAATCGCCAAACTGTCTGATTGGTGTTCATGAAGCTCGCGATTGGAATATCGGGATAGCTCAGTCAGTGTAGCGACCAGGCCACGAGCTGAACGATCGATTTCCTTTAGGGACAAGAGATTTTGCTTGTCAACAAAGCTTCTATACCGACGGTAGGTTACCGCCAGCCTGATACTGAGTGGGCCATGGTGCTTTCTTCCCGGTGATAAAGTGGCCGGGACGTGAAGCTGGCCGCTCGCTTTCATATAGTGGTGAGCTTAAGAATCCGTGGAGCTTTGCCGTCACTCCCCCATATGCATTTATCGCTTTGTGCAAAATTAAACAGTTTACAAGTTTACTTTTTTACCTGTTTCAACTTTCAGCCGGAGCACCAGTTATCTCGATATTTGTACATAACCTTTGTGCTTTAGAAATAATATGGACACAGATAAATTATATAGTCTGCACAACATTTGTACCTCGTACATAATTTGTTGGGGCACGCCGTGGCGCAGTTGGTTGAGGCACTGCACTACAAACCGGAAGGTCGCGTGTTCGATTCCCGATGGTGTCACTGGAATTTTTCATAGACATAATCCTTTCGGTCGCACTATGGCCCTGGGGTCGACTCAGCCTCTAACGCAAATGAGTACCAGGAATATTTCCTGGAGGTATTGGCGGCCGATGCGTAGGGCTGACAACCTTACCACCTTCATGTGCCGATTGTCTAGAAATCTGGGAGCCTCAACCTCCTGGAACCCTAAAGGCCTGTCCAGGGCTGTAATGAGATAGCTTTACGTAATTTGTTGTGTCTACATTATCTTGACAGAATTTCTGCCTGTTTCCTAATTGGCCGGTACGTGGATGGTTCTCTGAAAGAGGCAACTGCAGCTTTTATTCCATCTCATCTCTTCAGTTTCACCGTACAGAATCTGTCACCTCATTTCGCTAATAAATAATCTCACCGGTCGGATGACATGGCCTATTTCAGAGCACTTCCTGGAGAAGGAACTCTGAAAATTTTAGTCGGAATATCCAGTGGTTCAGCTGAGATACAAACCTCATGTCTTTCGAATGTCGTTCCGGAGAGTTACAGCTCGGTATGTTTATGGTCTCATGAATTAGTGCGAATTTGGAAGGTAGCGGTGGATTCCTGAGTCACAACAGAATAGCCCTAGGCGACCTGGCATGTATCTTTAGGGTTATGGAACTAGAGGGTCGAATTCCGGTCAGACGCATCGAAGAAGGGGGTAAGAGCACTAAGTACTGCAGCTCCTTTTTCAAAACCACCCGTGTTGTGGCACATAAAAAACAGTATTTTGGTTACATTTTTTTTCATTCTCGTTAATATGTTGTCCCCTTCCGCAGTCACATTTTGTCAATAATACTAGTATTAAATTACAGTCGAAATCGGTTATAACGCCATGAAAGGGACTCAAAATTTTGTGTCGTTATAAATGAGTGTTTTTATAACCGAGGAGTATAATGTTACGGTTAACGGGGAGGAATTAACCTAGCGGTAACTTTACGTACCGCCAGGTTTAACATTAAAAAATTGTACGTGGTGCCCACATTGCGTGTATGTGTTTTGTACGGATCTCAGAACAAACAGCAACTTTTGCCTTATAAAACATTAAGAGACTGGTTTTTATAACCGAAGTGGAGAGTGTTTACAGCGCGGTACGCACTGAATCCTTATATAAAACAGATACGCTTCGTATTTAAAGGGTTAATTGATACTACAGAATATCTGACGCTATAGTCGAGGTGTAATATAAACCGATGCCGTTGTAACCGAGTTCAACTGTATTTTGTTGCATTTCCACACTAGTGCAATGTATGACTTATTTGAGGGAACAGATGAGTCAACGAAAACTACTCTCCTTTATAACTAACCTGCTCCATGGATCTGAGAATTGAGATGAACTGGAGAACCACATACTCGGTGAGCTGGTCAAGAAACAGTCCCGCCTGTATGAATCCGGAAGCTTTATGAAAGTTACCACAATATTCCGCCACCGAGCGTCACTTTATTTGTACTTTGTAGTTTATTTAAAGACGCGGTCACTAGATCAGAAAATATACGAAGCGTGAAATTATTGGTTTATAGTGAATAATGAATTGGAAAGAGTATTGAAGGAAGAGTGTGTGGTGTGTTCCAGAATTTTTCTGGAGAAAATTAGGAAAACAAAGGGCGTGTCAGATTAACTGATGTCCCTGCCGATATCCGAACCCGTCACCTTCCGAATACACGTCATATAAATAACTGCTTGATGCATCTTGCTTTGTACTGGACGTTGACCTGATTCAGTTAAATCCCGTGCGAACCCTCTAGTGCTGTTTCTTTAATATCAGTGTTGATACTGCTTTCCCACCTAAGCCTAGATATGCCAATTGGCCCCTTCCATGTAGACCATAACTAATTCTAACTCCATGGAGCAGAGTCCTTTTTGACAAGCCAACACTTCCTCAGCTAGTCAAGAAATTTCTCGCATTTTATGGAACCCGAAGGTTCATTACCGCATTCACAAGTGCATGCCATCTGTCCCTATCCTGAGCCAGATCAATCCAGTCCACACTCCCTCCCACTTCTTGAAGATCCATTTTAATATTATTTTCCCATCTACGCCTGCATCTTCCAACTTATCTCCTTCCCTCTATCTTCCAATCAAAATCGTGTATGCACCTCTCCTGTCCCCCATACATGCTACATGGCCCGTCCATCTCATTCTTCTTGACTTGGTCGTCCGAATAGTATTTGATGAGGAGTACAGATCATTAAACTCCTAGTTATGTAGTCTTCTCCACTCCCTTGTTACCTCGTCCCTCTTATGCCCAAATATCCTACTCAGCACCCTATTCTCGAACACCCTCAGCCTATGTTCCTCCCCCAGTGTGAGCGACCAAGTTTCACACCTATGCAGAACAACGGGTAAAATTAGTTCTGTATATCTCAATCTTTATATTTTTGGATAGGAAACTGGACGACAAACGATTCTGCACCGGACAGCAAGCATTCTGTGACTTCAGTCTGCTCATAATTCCTTCACGAATGGAATTTTGATTTGTTAGTGTCGTTTCCAAGCATATGAACTCTTCCACACTTTCGAAGGCTTTATTACTTATCTTTATGTTGTAATTTTGTTCTGCATTCTGATCTCGAGACATGAACACGTACCTAGGTTTCTTAGCGCTTACTTCCAGACCAATCTCCTCACTAGCGGCTACTAAAGTTTTGTTTTTTTCTTCTTTATACCGTGTACATCATGCTTTTGGAGTATATTACTCACGTCCCCTGTCCGTGATACGAAGGACGTGTTAAATGTAGTTAAATTATACTGGCTTTGGGGGGGGGGGGGCCCCCAAGACCTGAGGGAAAGAACCATATGGGAGACCTAGGCGTAGATGGGAGGAAAATGATCAAATGGCTCTGCAAGAAATAGGATGGGAGGCATGGACTGGACTGATCTGGTTCAGGATAGGGAGAGGTGGCGTTTTCTATTAACGCGGTAATTAATTTTTTGGTTACACAAAATGCGGGGAACTTCTTGGTGAGCTGGTGAACTATTAGCTTCTATTCACCGTGACTCTTGGAGTTTGGTAAATGTACTTAAATAATAACTGATGTTTTTTCTGCGGAAAGGGCAAGTTATTGGGAGGAAACTCAAAATGTTTCGTGGCTCTGTCATAGTTACGTTAATATTCCTTCCCGGAATTTCATTCATCACGCTCGCGGCGTACTAAATACGTTTACGTTACGTTCGTAGCTTGGGATATCAGCCTGTGATCTATCATCGTTAATAACGTTGTTGAAGTACAGTTCTGAAACGTCTGTGCAGTTCCGTTTTTGTTTGTTGCCCAAAGATTAATTGCGTAATCCCTTCAACAGTTTTGTTATTTTAATCGTGACAAATTGATATTCACGTGCTCAACACTTGGACCTATATCCGTTTGAAGTATTTATATTACATGATGCGTGTTATGTTGACTTGGATTCAGGCATCATTATTTTGGAACTTTGTGCGGATGTAAAAGAAAACCGGTCTAAAGTGTAACATAGTTATTATTCTCGTTGTACATGTCCACTGCGACAAGCGCGTGAAGTTAACGCGTAATGTGAGCCCTGTCTGTTTCTCCACATGCTCAACCTTTCAGTATGCTTAAGGGATTTTTTTGAAATCCAGTACAGCCTCACACGCAATGAGTATTGCTTATTTTATATCCAATAAACGAAAAGCTCGTATCAGACTCCATCACATTTGTAGGGAACGGTTGGAACTATAAAAGAATTGCATCTGCATGACGTAATTCACGTACCGGCACATCGTTAAGGGCTTGTCCTTCCGAAGCTTTGTGTCGTGGAGGGGTTGTTAGGTCTGCGCGTGACTTTTAAAATGAGACCTTCACTTTTCTGGGATGTTAAACAGCGTTGATTGTTGAACTGCTTGACCGTCGTCCCGAAACGTCGGCAACTATCAGTCAGCTCTGCGTAACATCCCATAAGAGCGAAGATCTCATTCACGCCGCAAAGGAGGCCTGAAATCACGAGTTTTAAAATAATAATAATAATAATAATAATAATAATAATAATAATAATAATAATTTCGTAGCAAATATTCGCTAATACAAAGCACGTGGTGATTCCAGCTCTGTGAACTAAATGTCTCGTCCCGCTGAGTTCTGGATGTTTAAACTATGTTCAGGTGGCGCTTCAAATGAGGAATCTGGGTGTTAATAATTGTGAGTTATGTCATATAATCAGGGAACTGAAATTTTATTATGTAATTTTGTGAGACACTCTGTGCCTAACAAAGCTTAGAATATACCTTCATCCTGACGACGATGGTGGTGGTGGTGGTGGTGGTGGTGGTGGCGGTGGTGGCGGTGGCGGTGGCGGTGGCGGCGGCGGCGGCGGCGGCGGTGGGGGGGG
>BLKM01004705.1:309738-406226 GCA_013340265.1 Coptotermes formosanus
GGTGGCGGCGGCGGCGGTGGTGGTGGTGGTGGCGGCGGCGGCGGCGGCGGTGGTGGTGGTGGTGGTGGCGGTGGTGGTGGCGGTGGCGGTGGCGGCGGTGGCGGTGGCGGTGGCGGTGGCGGCGGCGGCGGCGGTGGCGGTGGCGGCGGCGGCGGCGGTGGTGGCGGTGGCGGCGGTGGTGGTGGTGGTGGTGGTCATGTATGGATCCAGTTGTTTTTAAAAAACTAAAGTTTTTGAGAGTTAATAACATTTAGGGAGCGGGGAAGGGAGTGGAAGACAAAAATTTCAACCCATTACGCGATGGAAAAAGCCGAGTAATTTATTAATATTGCTACAGTGAGATAACTCAGATAAAAATTATGACATACGGATACAAAAAAACGAAGTAAGAAGAAGACGAAGAAAAAGAAGAAAATGCTGCTCAGTCTCAGACACTCAGTTCGCTTACTGACCTTTTGCCGGACACCGGGACATAACTCTAAAACTCGTGAATGCAATCCGTGTGAACAAGAGATCCAAAGGTAGTTGTAATACAGTTATTTAAATTCACGTTTTTTTCGATGGTGCCATACAGTGGCTGCCATAATTTACAAGAATTATCTAAACGGCCCATCATTGCCTGTCATCCGAAAGTGGCTGGCGAACCCCGCTTTCGCGACTGTGTGAACAGCATCCAGAAAACGTCAGTGAGCGGAGAGAGAGGGACTGTTGTGTGCAGAAGAACTTTATGTAACAGTGTTAAATAACATGTATTGTGAAGCATTCCTACCAGTAATGTTCTAATGGCACTGTAGCCACTGCTGAAGTTGTTTATGATCAACGAAACGACAGTCAGTGTGGTTTAAAATATGTGGTCTCGCTAACAGAAATGGTTGACATCGGGATTGAAAGTTAATAGCGCAGTTTCTCCTAGCATTCAGTTAGTAAAGCCTCCGGCAAATTGGATCGCGGAATGTAACTGCCCTGCGGTCTCTCGCCTCATCTGTTTTGTTTCCCGCTACATCCAAGTCCTTGAAACTAAATGAGAACAGCAAATATAATGCGTTATTTTTTTTCTTAAAGCTGATCCCAGTGGCCGCGCGGTCTAAGGCGTAGGTCTGTGGCCGAGCGCTTGCTGGGATCGTGGGTTCGAATCCCACGGGGGCATGGATGTTTGTCTCTTGTGAGTCTTTGTGTTGTCAGGTAGAGGTCTCTGCGACGGGCTGATCCCTCGTCCAGAGGAGTCCTACCGACTGTGGTGTGTGTCTGTATGTGATCAGCGAAAATAAAGAACCTCGACACTTACTGTGAGTAGGTAGAAGAGGTGAGGACTGCGAAACGAATTTTTCTTAAAACTAATAAGTCTATTAAGAAACTTGGCCTTTTGTGTTGCAGAGGTTGTATCTAGTGGCAATACCCTAATAATGGGAACGTAGCGTCATGTAGTCTGTTAGCAGTATCCCGACCCCCTCATTCTACTGTCCTCAAGAAGAAGCACTTTCTTCCGAAACGTCGACAAATTTCTTCTGGACTGCACGGCGTCATATTCTTCGTAATCATGAGAATCTGATGTCTCCACTTACTCCACTTACAACTCGGTCTCCAAAGTAGCCTCATTTCCTTCAGGTATTTGAATACCATCTAGCGTGCATTTTTTATCTCCGCCATGCGTAGCAGTCCGTGTTGGTTTGGTCATCCTAACAGTGCCTGGTGAAGAGTATAAATTGGGTAACGCTCCTCGCTGTACGGTTGCCTGTATGGGATTAAACAGAAATATCGAGGAAATTTGTAGCTGTCTTTATTAAAACAATACGGACGTGATTTTGTTTTTTGTTCTTAATGCATTGCTGCCTATTTTATATGTTCCATTCGGTGTTTTATAATTCAATTTCTGTAATATTAGTCAACAAATGCACACAGTAGTTATAGGTTCGCAATAATACTTTTAAAAACACTTACTCATACATGTTTCGCCCCTTACTGGTCCATCATCAGGGAGTTGAACAGCTCCAACATATCCACACGCTGCACAATTTACAGCGTAACAGTTCTGTCCGCCACACATGCTAACTGCACGGACGAATTTACGTCATTTCAACATACACAAAAGATCAAAATATTGTTAAGTAATTGTTTTATACAACAACAATGATGGACCAGTGGGGTCCGAAACATGTAGGAGTGTAGTGTTTTAAAAATGTTATTGTGAGTCTGTGGCTGTTGTGTGCGTTTGTTGGTTACTATTTTGTATCCTGGAGTAGAAACGAGAAACGATATTTTGATGACGATGGTTGTGTGGGTAGATTAACCCTTTAAAGACGAAGCGTATCGGTTTTATATAAGGACTCAGAGCGTACCGCGCTGTAAACACTCTCCACTTCGGTTATAAAAACCAGTCTCTTAATGTTTTATAAGGCAAAAGTTGCTGTTTGTTCTGAGATCCGTACAAAACACATAAACGCAATGTGGGCACCACGTAGAATTTTTTAATGTTAAACCTGGTAGTATGTAAAGTTACCGCTAGGCTTTAAAAGGTTAAAGAAGGAATACTGCAAGATGCAAACGTATATCGCCATTTGCATGGAAGAACTGAGAGAAATCATGAAAAACCTCGGCCGGTGCCACTGCCGAGTTCCGAAGCGGATTGCTTCTGTATATGAAGCGTGAGTGCCAATACTGAAGCTGCATTGCACAGCCCTGCTACCCATGTAGTGCTGATGTGATCTGATGTGACGTTTTGTTGTGGATGCGAATTACCGATTTTAACGAGCGGGCGCACACAGAGGATTCACCTACCTGCAGCACAATGGGACTCGGCAGACAAACACGCAGTGCATTCTCTTCGCATCCGGGAGGTCCAAGTTCAGTTCCGCAAGAGGCCAGCTACCTGGACTTCGGGTTTATTATGTATTTATTTATTTATTTTCACGATACGAATGTCATATAAAAATAATTAGACTATAAGCATCTCGAACGGCATCTGACATAGTTTCATGTCAATAAACATGTTGAAAATTTACATGGTCACAACTTTACAACTTAACCTTTTAAAGCCTAGCGGTAACTTTACATACGACCAGGTTTAACATTAAAAAATTCTACACGGTGCCCACATTGCGTTTATGTGTTTTGTACGGATCTCAGAGCAAACAGCAACTTTTGCCCTATAAAACATTAAGAGGTTGGTTTTTATAACCGAAGTGGAGAGTGTTTACAGCGCGGTACGCACTGAGTCCTTATATAAAACAGATCCGCTTCGTCTTTAAATGGTTAATACGTACGAACAAAATTCATGCACATTTTATGTTTTGTTTTCACCTAATCAGCCTAATTTGTTTTAATAAGGACAAAACAGAAACTCATTACTGTAGCACTTACTGGTGTAAGCAAGAACATGACATGAATATTAAAGATTGCGAAGACACATTATGAAGGCTGATCCTGCGAACCCTTGTCCTTTCCCTACTTCCCGGCTGAAAGAAGCCATGCGGAACGTAATGAACCGGACTTCTGTAGATAGCAAATTTTTAAATCCATTTCCGTCTTCCTAAGACAAACGTACTAATTTTCTATATTGAAATAAACTGTCAATTACAACTAAATTTTTATTGTTCTCAGAATTTAGTATTTATTACGACAAGTCTGGGCCGACCTGGCCATCTTCAGGTAAGGTAATGAATATTAATTTCTAAAAACAATAAAAATTTATTTGTTGTTGACTGGTTATATTAATATACTTTATATGGTGTCACAGCGGGATGTTAAGAATAAAGGTTAACATCATTTTCATTATATTTTGTATTTATATTTCAGTTTGAATTTATTTTACAGGATTTTAATTGTTCAGGTATATAACGCTTGAGCCACCAGTGATCACGTTGCGTTCCGCCTGGACCAGCATGCAGCATTTGCACGTAACAGTGCAACATGGCGATCATGTCAGGCAACTAAAGCCGACCTTACACTTTTTTTCAGGCAGTCCCGGCTGTGTACGGGTTAATTACTGCCTGAACCTTCTACCAGACCGAATGTCACCTACGTAAAAACCGTAGCCCCCTCGTCGATTGACAATATTTGGAGATTCCTGTGTTGTTGTTTAAAATTTATATTAAAAACTGACTCTATCAAAGTGACTTACTTTAAGAGCGTCACTAAGGTCACATTTAAGGACCGCATATTGAACGTCTCTCTATGTTTACAGACCCCAAAATTCGGATTGTCGAACTATGAAAAATGCACGTTTCGGTCTGATACTCTCTTGTGTTTGTCTGAATGGTCTGAGTAAATACGCAAATATCAGTAAGTAAAGTCGGTATTTCGGGCCGGTATCCATGTCGGTCTTATGCCGAATATTATGTGCTAACCTGCTTATCGATGCACTTGGCGAGGCATGAGTTTCGCTTTTTGAAATACCCTTATGTACAGACTGATTTCTTTTTGCGGTTGTCGTTGTGGCTACGTGCATAATGCGTAACCTCAACTTCCTTCCCAGGAACACCAACTGGAAAATAAGGGACCCTGGAAGTGAGTGGCCTTAACCACAAATGGCGACATGCGGACCTGTGTTACACTCTTCTAATTACGAATCGGGAGCTCTAAACTTGGGCAACAATGCGTCAAAACAGAGAGATGTTGCTACTTCCGAACAGCTCAGAGAATAACAGGGAGGCGATACCACCTGCCTGAAGAATGGGCTGTGTTTTATGTGTACTTTGTTCGTTTGGTTTTGTTATTTAGCCCAGTGATTCCCAGCCAGTGTTCCACAGAACATCGTTAGAGGTTCCGCGAGAAATCGTGGAATAAGTAAATAACAATTTTTAAATGCTGCGAAAAATTCCAAATATTCCTGGAAATATAGCGGGAACTTTTGTCATACTGTTGGCAGTAGTGGAGTAATATCCGTGGTGTGATGTTTTGATATTTTAAAAAAGCTCAGATGGTACAAAAACGCAGGCGAAATGCTTATTTTTTCTTTCAGTGTAAGGTGGTATATGTAGGCCTAGGTATGTAGATATCAGATTTTCACGTATAATTTTCTTGACAATAAGTATTCAGCAGTAATTGCATTGAACTATACTTTTCTGGCCTGTATGCTCTTTCATTGTTAGGGGTTTCTCTGGATATAAAAAATTACTTTAGGTTTTCCTGCATGGAAAAGGGGTCGGCGGACACTGATTTAGCCATCTATTCAGTTGGGTAAAGTGACACTTTCCAACGATAGGACATTACCTGTAACAGCAATATAGTGTGTTAAAATTTTGTGAAATGTCGTGGAGTCGTGCAGAAATGTTGGGTGCGTGGCAGTATATGTTGATCTCATTTCTATAAGGCGTATGTCAGGTATGCTGGGAATGTTTGAAAGGAGTTCAAGAGCTGTCACTTGAGTATGAATCATATACGCAGTGTTATCACCAAAAAACACGACCGATGTAAATCGAATTCTCAAACGTTCATCTGCGAGGACCACAAAATTCAGAATTGTCAGCAATAAACTGCCGTTGTAGGAACAGAATGGGGCAAAGACTTAATTTGTAATACTGAAATTCTCACGCGTCTCTTCTTTTCTCTTTCTCTCAGCTTATTAAATCTCGGAAATAACTTCTCTGTAACACACATTATTTATTTTCCGGCAATTTTTGTGATACGCGCGTCTTTATATCATACCAGGTATTGTTGGGAACATTTTAGAAAGGCACTGTTTATTCTTAAACAATGTTAGAATATTTAAAAATGGAAGAATGATATGTTTTTGTAAGTTGTTTCTTTTATGTTGATATGCCGAGTGGAATCTCAGAGGGGACTTGTTTTTTAGATTAAAGGTTAATATCCACTGGTATTTATTTAACGTAATACAGAAATACAGTTTTATGTTGCTGTTTATCTCTGTTGACAGTAGACGTTATGTTAATGCAGTGCAGTGAATGCACTTTTGTTTGGCTCTCTCAGCAACAGATTTGTATGTGCAATAAATTAATACCAGTTTCACTGAGAGACGCTAAATCATAAATAATTCTTAACTAAACATATTACATATACGCCTGTTTTAAAAACGGGAGTCTTGGGGAATAAACCGCTGGGGGGGGGGGGGGGTGGGGGGCACCCATCGCAGGAATCTAGTCCTGCTTTACTTGGAATCTGCAATGCTGCTCTACACCACATGGACAATAATGAGCAAATAAGCGACGTTGCATAAAGATCGTCAACCTCTCGTCACAAAGAGTCTGTAAACAATGCACATTAAAACGATCGACATCTGGCGACTAATTTCGGGGATCACAGCAGTTCATTGACATCGAAAGAATGGCGAACGACTGTCACATGTCGCCTCAGCTCTCGGGACGGCAAATGTGTCAAGCTTTGATGTGTGTGGCCGTGTCATATCTTGCAGAACTGACGGAAACCTCGTTATATCGTGAAGTATCTAAGGTTATCACTTTTGTTGTCGCTCTTGAATGTGAATTGTCTGTATTTATGAGGCGCCTGCTTGAAAATCTGTACAATATTCAAGCTGATGAGAACAATGACGCTATTTTCCATGGTGCAAAGGTCGAGAACCACTCTATTATTGCGTTCTGCTCGTGAAATTGTGCGTATCGTCCGGCCACTGAGAGGTCCACGTAAGGGTGACCTGAACGGCAACAGTAATATCAGTAACACCACTGCTGTAACTACTACTGCTACTCCTACTACTACTACTACTACTACTACTACTAGTAATAGTAATAATAATTCAATTCTATTCTATTCTATTGGTATTTATTAAAATGCAGGCTTACCAGCACAAGTGACTGTTATAAAACCAGCACAAAGACACAAATAAAACATAAAAGCGTTACAGATACACGAAAACAAAACACTAAACAGAAAAAACGAAAACAATATTGCAGAAATAAGCAATATAAAAGAACTGCTGGGGCAAAAACCCTATACCCTGAAAAAAGTAAAAAAAAAAATAATAATACAGTAAAAGCTCGTTAATCCGGACCCCATTAAACCAGACTTCACTTAATCCGGACAGGATTCCTGGAAAAATAAATTATTATTTCAGAGCCGACAGTTTTAGAATAAGTCAGCTGGTTCCGGCTGGCTCTTTAGACTCTGCAAACGCCACAATGTAGTCAACAAAAAGATATGCGGATAGAGTCTAAGTGTACTAAGACGAGCGCAGACGATTTGTAGTTTGTGACATGCAGTGCTGTATTAACAATTGCTGTACATTACAATAGTGTAAATATGTACCTCTTTTACTGTTCAGTAATTATTATGATATATAACATGATTTTGAGTAATTTGTATTTTTTATTCGGGCAGTTGCTTTTTTTTATTATTCGTGTTAATCCGGAATTTTACTAATCCGGACTACTGTTCCCCCCGAGATAGGCCGAATTAACGAGGTTTCACTGTAATAATAATAGGTGCCCCATGCTTAATTGAGCGTCACTGTATCAGTGTGTATGGGTGCGTGGTGGTATAGGTCTACGCATTCTTTAACTCGGCGCTACATCGAGGCGAGTAATCATCTTTACGTCCCCGCCGCGTTAACCCAGAAAAATCAGTCGCCAGTACCCACTGAGTAGAAAGCTGTTTGGGTCTGTATGCTTTGGAGAAGGGACAACCTCTTGCTGCTGCCGGGAATCAAAACGCGATTCCTCGCCCGTGAAGCCTGTAGCATAGTCAGTATACTGGCTGTGCTATACCAGCTTCAGTAGTGGTGGTGGTGGTGGTGGTGGTGGTGGTGGTGGTGGCGGCGGTGGTGGTGGTGGTGGCGGCGGCGGCCGTGGCCATGGCAGCGGCGGTGGCGGTGGTGGTGGTAATGACATAATGTTAAGCCCTAATGGTGAATTAATTTACAGGTATGATCGCAGTTTATTACAGTTGGGGACAAAATTTTTTCCAGGATTAGACTCGAATGGACAACTAACACCCAAGTTCAAATTATTGCTACAAATAAAACTGTACAAAGTGGGCCTGCTGTGCGAGTTTTGAGGTTCTCGTAGCGGTGTGATTGAGGACTTCTTTGTTCTGGCACATGACGCCGTCAGCGCCGTCGTCTGCATGCGTCTCGAGACCTCGGATTAGTGACGCAGCATCATATACCCGAAAAACGGAGTCTTTAGCCTACGTTGCCTCGAAAAGATCTACTGGTATTTTTTACTAATTCTGGAAATTGGCCGTTAGACGTTAGTGTGCTTTTAGCATGTCCATTCAGATCGTGAGAAAATTTGTGTAGGAAGAAGAGTAGGCCTATTTTCTTTAGACAAATTGTACAGTTCTTGTAGACTAAGCGACACGTTACACCGATACAAACCCAAATTGTTTTGTACGGCAATATTGTTAGTGTAGGCAGTGCAGGTAAAAGGTAAAACAATGGCTGCTGTGGCCTGGACAGCTCCTGAGGGTTCCCGGAGGTCGAGGCTCCCGGACTAGACAATTGCCACATGAAAGTGGTAAGGTTGTCAGCCCTACGCCCCGCCCGCCTTTATCTGTTAGAGGCTGAGTCCACCCCAGGGTCATAGTGCGTCCGAAAGGATTACGTCAATGAAAAATTCCAATGACGCCATTCGGAATCGAACCCGCGACCTGCCGGCTTGTAGCGTAATGCCGCAGTGTAGACTGTAAGTCTGAATTTAATAGCATTTTCGTTAGTAGACAAGCCTGTAGCTTGGAGATGAAACATGCGGGCGGACAGCCACGACCTTCGTATTATGCGCTCTTTTTCGCTTATTTCAAACATGTAGCTACAGAATCATTTCTAAGCTACTTCCCCAAGTGTTTATTGGTTCTCGTGTTCTAGTATAAAGTTGCCACATTTATACACAACATGCATTGGAAAGTGAATCATTTCCGTTCTGGGTTAGACGGGTGTAGCGTGTCTCCTGCACAGGCAGCTGAACTGAACATCTCGTGAAAGGGCTCTCCGGTGGCTGACAGACCGAGAAAGGAGTGCAGTGTGTATAGGCTTATTGTGCTGTGGATTAAATCGGACGGACTGTAGTTTTCCCCCCTCTTTGGACATCGCTGATGTGAAAGTTTTGAAACGTGAAATCTTTACCAAATACATTTCCCACATCCATTTTTGCATCTTTCTGCAAGGGCCTCTAATATATATAAATAAATAAATAAATAAATAAGATAGGGAATTCTTCATAAACGCCATGGAGAGTTGATCTACTTTTTCTTGCTGTGGCGCAGCAGCCTAACTCGGCCCTAGGCTGCCTCACTGTTGAGGTTTCTAGATCACACACAGACACACACACACACGGTAGGACTCCCCTGAAGGAGGGGTCGGCTTGTCGCAGAGGCCGCTACCTACTCAACACACAACATACACAAAGACGAACATCTATGCCGTGAGCGGAATTCGAACCCAAGATCCCAGTATTCGAGAGGCCGCAGACCTACGCCTTAGACCGCATGGCTACCGCGATCGGCGTAATTTACATTATGTGTAAACATTCCACTCTTATCTCGTTAAGAAAACAATTTTCTTGCATTAGAAAAACCAATTCGTTAATGCGGTATAGCGAAATAGTGTCTGTCTGTTGTAAGAACCGTACGTAGCGCGTAAATACACAGTGTTGCTAAAATTCAGGTTAGTGATGTTAAACTATCGGTTCGTGTGCTAACCACGAGGCTTTAGAGTGTTAGGCACCACGCCATTAAGGTGTATTGTGGAGTGGAAGTGTAGCTTCACCAGTTCCTTACCTAGGCACAAAATGGGAGTGGTCAGATTCACACATCGGCTGCTTGACACCCCTGGGACAAATCCCCGCGCGGTACACATTTAAAGGAGGTGGGGTGGGCCTGAGTGTCGGTCGGGGCTCTCTGTCCATCATATTCCGTTCAGCGGTCATTATCTCAGTACTGCATTGAAAATATTTTTTTTGGAAATCAGATTAAAGTAGTGCAAATATACTTTCACTCTTTTATGAAGTTATATATTAGTGGTCAACGTGACGCTCCGGCCGATTTACTCCCAGGGTAAAACCCGCAGTACCCATTCGAGTGGAGGCTGGGTGGATCCCAGAGCCGATTTGGACGTGTTTGGAGATGAAAAGATTCCCTACCTCGACAGGGATTTGAACCCCACACCATCTAGCCCGTAGCCCAGTCGCTACACGGACTGCACTACCTCAGCCACCTTATTCTAAATTAGGTCTACTGAAAAATGTTGTAAAATAAGCTACACGTACCAGCAAATGTTGAGACCCCTTCAAAACGGGGTACACAAGAAGCTGCCATTGGCCCCTGTTTTGAGCCAGATGAGTCCATACCACACCGTCACATCCTACTTTCTTAAAATATGTTTGAATATCATCATCCCATCGATGCTTAGGGTTCTAATATTTATGCTTAATCATTTGTGTGCGTTTGTGATCTCTCCTATGCGCGGTACAGTCCCATCCGTTTCACCCTCCTTGTGATTTGGTGAAGAGTACAAATTATAAATGACCCCCGTTTTAAAAGATTTAGCAGCGTCCCATTATTTCCTCTGTTTGATTGAAAAAGGCTCATCTCGCTTATGTGAATAATGAATCGTAACTTGTCCGAGGGTGCAGAGTGCAAGAATGTTTGGACACTAGTCTGCGACAGAGAGCAGATGAGCACATTAGTTTTCCCATCGAACATGAATTGGGCGTCCCTTATAACACTTTTGCAGTGAATTTGCTCCATAGATTTTTCACGGCTTTTGCATTGCCTGCGTGTTTCTTTTCAGAGGCTATTTGACGTATTTGAATGAAACATGTTATTGGAAATTTGTACAATATATTGTCACATGAGTTTAATTTTAATTCCTACCAATCCAGTATAGCCATATATGAAACTTCGTATGTCGTGTGAAGGAAGAACACATCCTGATGGTGTAAGATAAAAGGTTGCTAAAGAAAATATACTAGGACGTAACAGGAGGCTGGAAAAATGTTGCAAAATGTGGCGCTGTTCGACTTTTTTTTT
Source organism: Coptotermes formosanus (assembly GCA_013340265.1). Classification (NCBI taxonomy): domain Eukaryota; kingdom Metazoa; phylum Arthropoda; class Insecta; order Blattodea; family Rhinotermitidae; genus Coptotermes; species Coptotermes formosanus. The sequence continues at coordinate 320,674 of BLKM01004705.1, forward strand.
GTCGTCTTAAATGAGGATGAGATAGACAGGATATGTGGCACAGTGCTGCTGTTCCTTCCACGTGCTGCTGATGCTATTTCTGCTACTCTGCTATTACAGTAATTCTACTTTTGATTCTCTGAAGATTAGTGACAGTGGCTGATCTGTTGCGCCACAAATCCACGAGAATACTTTATTGAAAATCGTGCGATGTGTATGTCGCCACGTGTGGTAGGTTGTCATTATACTGAAAAATATATTTATTGTTTTTATTTTCGATATTGATTACAATGGTCGGAACTAAACTCAGAATCACTTAAATGCCGTGTTAAATTCGTGCGATAATCACTAGACCATCTGGGCAGCCCGAAACGTCTTATACACCTTATATATGGATTTCCCAGACCCTCTAAAATTCCAAAAATAATTCGGATATGATTATTAATATTATTTCATGTAATTTGACGCCGCCTAAACTATTATTTGATTTTGTGTTATTAAATAACGGAGACTCCGTTTTAATCTTCAGCAGTTCAGTCTCTTGTTGGGCCTGTCAGTCATTCAATCACTCAGAAAGCGGTCAGCTAGCCACCCGTTTCCGGTGACCGCACAATTTGTCGCCCGGCCCACCAAACATCTGTGCTATTTGCACATACGCGGATTGTGTTACAGACTTGTGCTTCATTCACATCAGATCCTGGCTATTGTTGCTGTATGAATAAAGATATTGTACGTTTGTTGACAGTTACTGGACTCTGAGGGAGCGAACAGAGGGTGGTTCCGAGGCTGTGGGAACATCCCCCACAACACTGTCACCTTCCAAATAAATTTTAATCAAACTCCAATTAGCAGTTTTATTAATGTGAGGCTACCAATCTCAAGTGCTTGCTCCTTTGTGCATAACAGGGGAAAGTAGTCTTGTCCGGTTAATCCTGTCCGTACAATGGAGCCAATCAAGAGGCGACAACTGAAATACAGCGTGTAGCTCTTCTCTGTTCCCCAGACTACTTAATCCGCCTACTGAAGCCAACGTTTCGTCCCCTATTCTTCACAATTTTAACTGAAACAGACATTCATGTGGTATAATTTATCGGCGTCATGATCAGAAATCGTGTTAATTTCAACATCTTGTCCCCTTGTGTTAGGTAGTAAGTCTGAAAGAAGGGCACACTGAGGTATACAAAACAGTTCCTGCTATATCCACATTCTTTTGTTTCTTGTCTCTCGGACTCGCATACACTTATACATAAACACAGCAACCAAATGTTTTCGCCCTGCCTTAAAGTTTACCGTGGTTTTTGTCAGTTCTTCCAGGAAAAATCTGGAATGTCTTCAGAGCACCCCGAGTCTCCCGTCTTAACACTCCACACACATTCATAAATCACTGTCATTCAAACGTCAAGTACGCACTGACGCCACTAGCATATTTTCTGTTGAGGTTTCCGTTGTCTCGTTAAAATAAGGTATATATACACGACTTTTCGGAGAGGAAGATGAGAAATGTATACAACATTTGGGTCGGTAAATGTAAAGGGAAGAGACCGTTGATGGGAGAATAATGGTCGCATGAAAATGGAACTTAAATAAGACGTGAAAGTTTAGACTGAGTGAAACTGGCTCACGACAGGCTGTAGTGACAGGCACTAGTGAACGCTGTAATAAAGCTTCTCCTTCCGTAGGCTCAAGTGGCGAGCACTAGTGAACTGTGTAATAAAGCTTCTCCTTCCGTAGGCTCAAGTGGCGAGCACTAGTGAACACTGTGATAAAGCTTCTCGTTCCACAGGCTCAAGTGGTGAACACTGTAATAAAGCTTCTCGTTCCATAGGCTCAAATGGTGAACACTAATGAACACTGTAATAAAGCTTCTCGTTCCATAGGTTCAAGTGGTGAACACTAGTGAACAGTGTAGTGAAGCTTCTTGTTCATAAGAGCCGTGTAATGTCTTGAAGAGACGAGCAAATGTCTGCCTCCATCTTCAGATAGAAAATGGCTGTATTACAGACACTCCATTACGTACGCAATATTTACGTTCCCGAATGTCCGGTGCAAGTTGAATATTGCGCAAGTCGGAGTGGAGTGTATGGTCAATTATATATGTGTGCTCGTTTATAGTGTATGCAGCATATGAAAGAAATGTTTGTATCAAAATGCAGGGTTCCAAAATTTTTCGAAAATCTGGGAGCCATCTCAAATTTGTAGTCGCAAAAACGTGGCCATAATGCAAGCTCCATACTGACAAGGCTTAAATATTAGGCGACACCCTATAAAACACTCGCCTGGGCGACCTGGAACCTGGAATTAGCGCACCCCTGTCTGAATGATAGACCAATAACAATAAAAATAGCGCGCAAGTCTAAAATTGCGTACCCTGCATTTGTATAAGGAGGGGTGTGTCTGTGCCTCTTAGAATTCTTAATTTTATTTGAAGGAATCGCATAACCGATAAGGGTTTTGTGTTTATTTCTTGCCGTAAATGGCGACAGTGCCATTCTTCGATATGGCACCGTATTTCTTAAACGCTGTTTAGTGTTCCAAACCAGTGTTTCCGAAACTTTTTCCCTGTTGGACCCGTCTTGCCTTCGAAAAATAGCTACGAATCGTCGCACAGTTGCTGACATAAATATAGAGTATCCGGATGATAGGTATACAAAATTAAATATATCTCAGAACTAACTTTACATAGATAGTAATACATGCCAGTAGCATATGTAAGAGGGCATTGCATGATTTGACCTTAATTAAAATGACTGTCGCTCGCTTCGTGCGAACAGAAGGTATGTTAATTGCGTATTCTAACGGTCATACGAAATAAACATATCGCCAATTGAAGAAGTTCCTCGATTCTTGTTAAAAAAAACATTACACCTTTAATTTAAAAAATAAATAAACTTCAAAGTAACTATTATAGAAATGTACGCACGGATCCCCTGGGAGCTGGTCGCGGATCCCTAGGGATCTTCGGAACTCAGTTTGGGAACCACTGATCTAGACAGTGAGCAATGCCCATGTCAAATAACCCCTATGGCCATGTGACACCATTGTATCCGCTCTTTAGAACCGCAAGTGATGCAAGCAGCAACATCTGAACAAACTGTAACGTCGCGATTGAGGTGTACAAAACAGTCTTCTGTTTAGTCCTGACAGATGTTTTTGTCAATCAGTCTGTATGCTTTCCCCAAACAGGGACAAACTCAGGACATAACAGCGTGTACATAAATCTTTTCTAATTCAGCAGAACACATGTACACCACAGCGGGTCCGGAGCGCGCGTCTGTTGCCAAAATGTTTTGAACATAACAAACGCGTGTCTGTGATTTAACCACACGTTGGTATGTGCCGCCAGAAACAAGAAATAACACATTACGAAATAAAGAGTACAATTATAGAGATTATATAAGTGTATTTTGGAACAAAAGTACTAGAGACATGGATTCACACCTCCTTGTTTTTATTGGCTGGAATTTTGTTTGTGTGTATGTACTAACATCCGCTTGTACGCCTGCTATTGTCACCTTCATTGTGACGGAGATTCCGCTGTGTTGCTTTCAACTTCTGAGATCGGAAGCAGTGTGCCAAGCTTGTTTGGACTGACCACTGTTTGTCTTTTGTTTTGATGCACGAATTACGTAAATGAAGGCGTAATGGGATGGTCAGTTTCTTGTGTGTCCTCTTGGGATGAACGATTGTTTTGAAGACGTTTAATTAAATATTACTAATGTCATACATTTTATCCGTGCTGTGAAAACGGGACATCATGAATCGTAGAGTGCACTTAGTAGAACGGACTAATCCTATACAGATACAGCATTCAATATACTAACATTAGGAGTGGCACACAGCATAATGGTGATCCGGATATAGGTACGTGTCTAAACAAATATAAAATACGTGATAAACCAAAGAAATATGATCGAGGATGGGTCAGTAATTACAGCGACCGGTACGGGTTGGAGAGCAACGTCTGATTTCTTATGTAATTTATACGGTTTAATTATTACAGTGACTGGTAGGGGCTGCAGGGAAACGACTAATTGCCTATGTAATTTGTACGGTTCACTTATAAAGTGACCGGTACGGGCTGGAGGACCGCGATTAGTGGCTAACTAATTTCTGTTGGACCGATCCCAGTAGCCGCGCTGTCTAAGGCGTGGGTCTGTAGCCGGTCGCTTGCTGGGATTGCGGTTCGAATCGCGCCGGGGGCATGGACGTCTGTCTCTTGTGAGTGTCGTGTGTTGTCAAGTAGAGCTCTCTGCGTCGGGCTGATCACTCGCCCAGAGGAGCCCTACTGTGTGTGGTGTGTCTGATTGTGATCGTGAAGCCTCGACTAGGAGGAGGAGGCCTTGGCCCATTAGGGGCTGTTGCGCTGTGGAAAAAAATTTCTGATGGTTTATTATTAACTCAGGAATAATAAATTTATATAATTTTTCGGTTAATTTAAAATATAAGACTGTATTTGGCGATAATATATTTATTTGTTGTACGTCAAAGTAATAGAACAGTCAAGCACATAATTTCTTCAATGTTCATCACATTTATAAGTAACACCATCGGCATCCTGTATGTACAATAGATATTAATTTATACTGAAGCGAAGTATTTGATGGTTTTGTTACTTTGACGCACAGTATATGAGGCTAACCATATCGAAGTACGTCTACGAAGATCAGGATCCTGTGTGATTGGTGGAGGTGGAGCAGAAAGTTAAAATCTGAGGCAGACAGTCTTAAAGTTCAAGGTGACACATTCCCGTCGCGTTATGGAATACTGATGAATGTTGCAACTAGTCAACACAACATTATATTCGGGAAGAATAAGGCTACATGTTTCGGCAAGCAATAATTATTCATCGTCAGGCCTAATTACATGAATACTGAATATTTTATAACTATATTTCAAATTTAAAATGCTCCACGTCCGTGCATTAGCTTATATAAAAGCAATAAACCATCAACTAAATGCACAATGTGTACCGTTATATTCACTATTAATATTGCTTCCTTTTATATGTTTTAACCCCGCCGGGTCATCTTCAAGGAGAACGGTTATTTACATATAAAACTGCTTCGATACAGTTAAATTGAACATGTGCCGTCGTTTATTACTTTTAACTGCATTTCAAGTCTGATATCTCAGTCTGTACAAGCTGAAATGTACATATAGTGTAAAATATATGCAAGCCTGAAGTGTATAATTTGAAGTTCATAAAACGTCAAAAAATAGCAAAGAGAATCACATGACGTAGGCAGTTAGATATGAAATTCTAGGAAGCGACGTGTGTGTACTGCAGTAGCTCATCGAACTGTGGGCATTAGCTCAGACTTTCAAGCACGAAAGAATTAAGACGCGTATTTGAATCTGTAACTGGGACGCATTGTATTATGCCAAGGTCTAAGTAATATTAACCAAGTTGAAACAACCTTATTGATATATTCGAAGTAAGTAGCAGAAACAAATAATCGCAAAACACGATTAAAGAATTCAAGCTAATCCTCCTTTATATTCACCTGTTCTACACTTCGGTGGCCAGACTGCAATATATAAACGTCACTTCCAAGAATTTTGTATCTAATTGCCTCAGGGGCCCACCCAAAGGGGGGCTGCCGGCCCCGCTCCTAAGGCAAACTTCTGGGTGCGCACCTGAATTGCCTACGTCACATTATTCTATTTGTTATTTTTTTGCGTTTTATAAACTTCAAATTATACACTTCAGGACTTCTGTATCTTCTACATTACATGTATACTTTAGCTTGTAAAAGTTGAAGTCTCAAACCTGAAATACAATTTTGAAATATACCCGCTTTTGTATTCTTATAATTATAACTGATGATGGCTAATCATTTTTAGGCGAAACATGTAGCCTTATTCTTCTTGAATATAACGTGTTGACTGATTGCAACCTTCATTTGCAGGTAATCTTAAATTGATTTTTTGTATTGCTGAGCGCCGTAAGTACTAACGTACGATAAGACACCATTACATTACGCACAGTAATGTGTATACCTTTATGGTGTCTTTTGGTATTCTGACGCAAATAAATTTGCTTGGAACCCACAAATAATAACACAACTGTATCAGAACTGAGGCAATGAGGCTGTAGCATGAAGCTGCCCGTCCATGTCAATGTAGGATTAAAAATAATACACATTCAAACTACACCTCTAAAGCCAACGTAGCATGCGAGTAGTCTCTAGAGGGACTAGCCTACGACCTGGACGATCTCAGAATCGAGGTTCGATTTTCAACAGGGTCAGCTGCTTTTTTTTTTCTGAACGTCCACGCCTTCTTCTAATGCCGAAGTTAATACCATAAATACGCAAGAATGAATGGAGGTATACCTGCACTCATTCTTGCGTATTTATGGTTGGAACTTAAGTACAGAGGCAATATTCATATTGATTACAGTTAAAACATTTTTTGCACGTTGTGAGAGATGGACAAAAATGTAAGTCTACAAGGGTAAAAGACGTAAGGGGAGCGGTTAACAGATGTTTCTGTGGTCCGTGTGCAATATTCCTTATTACAAGAAGGAAAAGAAGACAGGAGGAATTTCCCTTTGTTGTTATCGGAATAACAATTCCAGGCTAAATTTAATACATAAGACAGTTAGTTTTTAATTTCTCGGTGGCTGTTTCTTTTTACGTCATTACCTCTACTGCAATAGGTGTGTAAAATGCGTAGGCTTGGTCATTTATTTCTTTATGGAACGGATATGGGAAATTCTAATTAATGCATGTAGGCTGTGTAATTTATTTCTGGGTCTGCCGACGTAGCAGCCCTCGCCATCTGCACGTTTAAATGTCACGATAAATCTTCAAACAACGACTGTCCGAAACGGTTGCATCTTAGCATCATGGCACTCTGTGGGTTGGCCAAAGTTCATGTTGAGCCGCAAGAAGTTAACTCTACGTCTAGCTTGTGCACTTTCAGTTTTATTTGAATACCTTACAGAACGTTGCGTTACATGAGGTTCTCCAAAATGTGGGATGCTTGCCTGATAATATTCGGATGAAATAAAGAGGAAGATAATGAGGAAACCAGAAATGCATAGAGAATTTTAAGTTCGAGTCTCAAGAGATGAGACTGCCTCTAAACACAGATGCAGGTTGATGTTGAAATATGTTTGAGAGTAAGACATGGTGTATGTATGAAGTCGATTTAGATATAAACGTGCCGTACTCTAAGAAAAATATATTAGGGATTTATACATCTGTCATTAAAATCAAAATTTATTAAAAATTGAGCAGTTATTGCATTTATCTAACGGTTGATCAGCTGAACTCCCGAGATTATTCGTTTAGATATTCGTTTCCAACCTCAAGTCACAAGGTGTACCATTATAGCGAGAAATCGGGTTTATTTCTGTCTAAATCACGATTTGTTGACATTGCGGGACAGGAATTTGTATCGTCTTTGCGGAAAACATGTTTGAGAATCATTGGATTAAGAAAATCAGTTATGAATGTATTACTGAGCACCGTTGTGAGACATAATTGTTGCCCACTTGCTGTATAGTACTGGTTTTGTGCTTCTTTTCCTATGCGTTATTCGAAATAATGAAAACCGTGAAAGGGTACTTTTTGGGAAAATAGGGTGTCTCCGAAATGTCGATATTGCAGCCCACATGGTGTTGTCGCCCCAAAAGAGGGTAAACATCAGTAGATACCACTTTTAGTCAATTTTGAATTATTGTATGCCCTTTATCGTCAAATAAGCTATCTTTGTTATGCTCAAATATTTGAAGTACAGGAATAATATTTGTGATAGGAGGAAATATTGTGAAATATTACATGTTTTCCACAAGATTCTTTTGGTGCTTCTTTAAATCGAGTTTACTGAAAACTTATGTTGCGCTTCCAGTATTTTTTTCTTTAAGACCGTCCCTCTTACTATGCTTAATTTTCTTTGTTTCTTAGTTCTTCCCTCTTCTACCCACTTGTTCACAGTAGGTGTCGAGGGTTTTTGTGATTTCAGTTGATCACACTCCAACACACACCACATGCGGTAGGACTCCTCTGAATGAGGGATCGGCCCGTCGCAAAGACTTCTACCTGACAACACAAACACTGTATAAGAGACAAACATCCATGCCCCCGGTGGGATTCGAACCCGCGATCCCAGCAAGCGCTCGACCGCAGACTTACGCCTTAGACCGCACGGCCACTGGGATCGGCTATCTTTAATTTACTATCGTCATAAAAAAAATGTTGCGGGATGGCATGTAGAAAGGATAGCGAAACTGTGTTGTGAACGGGATTGCACTTCTACACTCCATGCCGTTAATCACGTACGTACCTGCTGACAGCAGCGCAAAGTGCTGGTGCAAGTGTTTTTACGTCACGCCTGATTGTAACTTCCGTGAAGAGCCGGTAATCTAACAGTGACATTGAACATAAAGAGGTCACAAATTTAATTTCTGTAGGACTACGGAGGAATGTGTCTTTGGCACCATGACGGGCTTAATTTGTTACATGTCGGTAGCAAAATCGTTCATGTCAGGCATGCAGAATCCCTTGCGCTGTGATTTCTATACAATGGTTGTCACCCATACAAAGGTAGGAGGTTTCTGCTACTGTTATAATACAAACCAACATCTGCGCCATGAGATGTTACAGTTGTGTACTGTTTTGGTACACAAAAAGGGATATCACAAGGTAACGGGAGAATACTTCTCAGCTGTGTCAAACAAACTGAATTGTTGGTTCTTCATCCGGCATCGAACTCTGGTCTAATGTGTCGTTGTCTTGTTAGTCAGTGACGCAGAAGAATTCCCGCAGTATAAATGAAATCTTTTCAGATTATTGGTTGGAATGTCAAGATGAGGATTGACCGGTAACACCTAATAACTGTCTAATTATATGAATCGCAGCATTCTGGCAAAGCTGATAGTGACTGATCTGGTCAAGAAATTCTCCGTGTTTTATGTGACCCGAAAATTCTTTAGCGTGTTTACAAGAACCTGCCACTGAGCCCTATCCTGGAACTGATGTATCCAGTACACACCCTCACACCCCTGGAACTGATGTATCCAGTACACACCCTCACACCATATTTCTTTAAGATTTACTTTTATATTACACTCCCAGCTGCGCATAGATTTCTAAGTCGAGTCTTCTCTTAAGATTCTTTATCAAAACGTTGTGCACGTATCGAATTTTCTGTCCTGCGTACTACGCGTGTCTCCTGTATCGTCCTCGTTGATTTAGTCACTGTAAAATTCTTTGGTAATCACAATTTTTGAAGCCGCTCCTATATATCCCGATTTGAACATCACATTAACAATTAAGTATTTGCGCGTTTTAAAAACATGGCCATTCTTCACACTGTTTGTGGCACCAAGTATTGTGCTTTCGTTCCAAGAGCTTGACGTACATGTATGGGTTCATTATTTCGTATGTCCATTCTTGCTAGTACTTTCTTGTCGGGTCAATTCACGAAACCGGCCTGCTCCCGCGCTGCTTATCACAGACGTTGTCTGGTTTCTGTGAAGTAATCTGTGGTCTGTATGAGGATTCTATTGGAGAAACGCGTGTTTCTTTATGATACACGTTCTAAATTTGGATATTACAAGACTATACATCGCAAGATTCAGTCGTTCCTCATACGCCGCTTCCAAACGGAACGGTAATTTGAAAGTATGTGAAAAAATTACGAGCAACGAGAGAACGCACAGACACGCGATAAATGAGGAAACCTAGTCAAAATTGGTTCTAGACTGGAGACCTCCAAGAAAACCAGTGGCTCGATTTGCACGGCAAATGGGTGTGTCTGCACCATCAGCACGACATGCAACAAAATTGTGGTCATATAAGACAACCGTGGCTCAGGAACTCTGCGACACCCATCGCGAATTTTGTGAACTGATACCTTTTTTCTGGTGTGTGCTGGACAAATAGACCCCTGTGCTCGTTCCTATTAGCGCTGAAACTTTGTTGCAACTCAGTGGATATGTGAACTCTCATAAAAGCGGGTGTGCCTTGTTAATCCACGAAGTTCTGTAGGCTACATGACGTTAAGAGGGGGCCGCGGTGGCGCAGTTGGTTGAGGCACTGCACTACAAACCGGAAGGTTGCAGGTTCGATTCGCACTATGGCCCTGGGGCCGACTCAGCCTCAAACAGAAATGAGTACCAGGAATATTTCCTTTGGGGGGGGGGGGGGGGGAAACTCAGCCGGGGCGGGGGGCTGACAACCTTACCACCTTCAAGTGCCGACTGTCTAGAAATCTAGGAGCCTCAACCTCCTGGAACCCACACAGCCTGTCCAGGCCTGTAATGGGATAGAGAATATAATAAGTACGGGTCGAGCCCCTGTGGTCCCATGCATGTAGACCTTACCGGCCCTTTGTGCCCCCTTCCTAGGCCCGAGTCATGAGACCCCTGTCCTTCTAAAGAAGTTCCGCACTGCTCCCAAACTCAGACCTCTAATGTCCTTAGGGTCCATAAAAAATGATCCCAGATAAATATGCCTGAGTGTCGCTAGGACTTCACACTCAAGGGCTGAGGTTTCCTCCCCAGCCCCGTCTGTAATAGGATTGCTTTGCCTTTTGCATGACGTTAAGAATGGTGGTATGCTGTGAGTGCAACTACAGTTATTGGGCCTACTTCTTGTAAGATCATAAATTCACACCGATATGTTACACTCATTGTGACTACATTTGTACACATATGTTATCGCAAGAGAACCCTTGTCTTTTTTTTTTCAGCAAGACAATGCGACAGCTTACACCACGAACAATTTTATGCCTTGTTTGCAGAATATCTTGGTGACAGAATGAAAAGAAAGAGAGTGTTTCCTTCTGGCTCGCCAGGTCTGAACCCCTACGATTTTTTTGTCTGAAAGTTTAAGAGATAAACATTACATTTACAGTCCTAGCGCTTGGAGACTATCCGATAGGAAAGATTCAGGGTGCAATGTTTTCTGTTCCACTAGCATAATTTCGCAGTGCAGTTAATAACGCGTTGTTGGGTGTGACGCGTGACTGCGAGCTGAATAAAACCAGTTCAAGCACCTCGTTCAAATGTGGTGAGTTAAAAACTAATGTTCACTTAAATACACTCCTAAATAGCGTCAACCCCTACTCAGCAAACTGGAGCAGCAGTGATCCCTGCGCTGTCCGCCGTCACGCTAAAAAAAATACCATGTCTTTACCGAGGGACTTGACGCAGTGGTAAGACTTGTGATTCTCATTCTGTATATGTCAAGTTCTAATCGCTATCTTGCCTGAAAGTTTAATGTTTTTCCTCAGTACTTCCAGGCGAATCATGAGATAGGAAATAAATGGATGGATCGTACATCACAATTATATTTTCAGAAAATATCATTTTTTGTCCGAAACATTGGTACATGTTTCGGCTTTCTCATAAAGCGGTCGTCATGCACAGGTAGGCCTATAACCGCGCACACCTTAAATGCATCATCAGGGTAGACTCCAAAGAAAACAGCGATTTAGTTTCTTGCACAGTTTTGCACATACTGTACGCAATTCGCAATCATACATTCACGTGATTCAGGAACAAAAGTCACCGTTCATCAGCTGTATCTCACGCCTTTTGACTTAGTCAAGGACACTCAGTGACGTCAAGACAGGCTGTTACGGACGATCAGGTACATTTATCAATAATATGACAGTCTGCCTGTGGTTCTTATAACCACACGATGGCAGGCTGACGAAGTGTCTGATAAAGATTGCACTAATCCTGAATTATTTCCTGCCGGATGTCACGACCCATTTTGATCCCGCGTTACCCGGCAGAGCCGTGCAGGTATGTCGAATCTGACCAATTTAAAGAGGCGCCTGGCTCGGATCTCTGTCGGTGCTGCAGCTGCCTACATAACTGTTTGTGAATTTTTGCAGCCCTTTCCGAATATAATTTTGTAATAAGCCTCGAAGCTTTTTTCCGTTCTTGCCAGTTAATCACGCTGAAGCGACGCTAAATAATACTTGTACTATATTTATAAGTTTACAGTGTAATTAAATGGACCAAGAATCAATGAATGAACTCCGGTTTCATTATACCAAGGTGGTGCTACCTAACAAGGCAGTTTTCAGATTTGTGTAAAGACAGTGTAAATATAAATTGCATAAAATCGAGCTTTGTGGTTTACCTGAGTCTACGTTGTTCTCCTAATATCGTTAGCATGTGAAAGCAAGGGCTACAATGTAACTGAGGTGTGGTAAAAGTCACCCTAACAAAATTAATATTATTCATGAGTATTTTTAATTTTTAACAATTTTAATATGTACTTGCAACCTGTTCTTATTTTGCATAATGTGCTACACGTGTGTATTTTACATATCGACAACCGGAATTCCTTTGTGGATGATTCGAGCCGAAACGTGCAGGAGAGTATATGTTTTAAGGTAATAATACAATTTAAATATCTGTCAAGTGTAAGTGAATTTTGTTGGAGTAATAATAATAATAATAATAATAATAATAATAATACTTTAAGAATTTTGGGTAGAGGTTCATTAACGCATTTACAAAAACCCCCCTCCACACTAGGCCTTAACGGTTATTAGGTTTCTGTTATCAAGGAAGCTTAAACGGTTGGGGTAGTGAGATGAAATATGGATACAAGGTTTAGGTCGAATACTTTAAGGGAATAGATCACTCTGGAGACCTAAATGTCGATGGAAAGATAATATTAAATTTGATGTGGTAGAAATGAGTTAAGCAGTTTTGGGTTATGAAGGTGCTTATTGGCAGTAGATGAGACAGACAAATGGACTGTTCACACCCTCCCACCGAATGGAGTTTTCTGGGCTGATAGTGTAGGACTTGCGATGGCCTGAACCTCCATCCGAGGTGACCTGTCGGCTATATGAACAGAGTTTGAGTCCACCTGTACTGCAGGGAATGCCAAAATTGTAGGCAGGGCGTACACAGCGACAGGAAGAATATATGTACCTTACGAAGAAACCTCTAGCAAAATGCCAGTTTCTAATACAGAGACGTAAATATTGCATCTAACGACGCTGTGTCAACTGCGACAGTTGTGTGGAGTCGGTAAGAAATAAATTATTATGGATGCTGAATTGATAACGGTTTGTGGGGAAGCAATTGTGAGCTGCTGTTTTAAAGTTCAGTTTTAACACTTGACGGCAAATACAGAAAAAATAGAAGTATCTTGGTCCGAATCCTAACTGTAAGCTTTCTGAATAAGTTGGAAACGTGCTAACCACAGCACCGCGACTTTCGGTGGAAATGTCGCAGCAAAATTGGCTTTGCAGGGTGGGGGGGGGGGGGGGGCTATCGTTATTTGCTTATGTTGGTCCAGCATTACATGCAGTGGTTAGCATCGGTGTTATCAGTGTCTGTAAGAAACAATTAGCTGGCCATAGGGTCGATTAGATTTTCTGTGAAAACAACTGACGATATGTTAAATGAAACTGCAGAAATCCGAAACACAGTGGCCTCAGTTTAACAAGTGACTCCTACTGCTAAAGTGGCGTGCAGGGAACAGCGTACGTGCGAAATGTCGCGAATTCAACTTGTTAATTCCGTCCGATCACATTCTGCTGTCACGCCTCGTCTGTCGCAACGCTTGCACCTGTGTTACATCAGGCATATGACGGCAACCCAGCAAGAACTTAGGAAATGCCCGACCTGACGCGGCCGCTGTTGCGTAACGAACCGAGCGTCGGTATGTACTGAAAACCATTCCCGCTTCGATTCTTGGCCAGGATAACAGCTATTCCGACTTCGACATTCGTGATTTTTGTCGGCCCACTCGGATGAATTTTGGACTAATAATCTAAAATATGCCGATCCCAGTGGCCGCGCGGTTTAAGGCGTGGGTCTGCGTCCGTTCGCTTGCTGGGATTGTGGGTTCGAATTCCGCCGGGGGCATGGATGTCTGTCAGTTGTGAGTGTTGTGTGTTGTGAAGTGGAGGTCTCTGCGACGGGCTGATCACTCATCAAGAGGAGTCGTACCAAGTATGGTGTGTCTGTGAGCGTGAAGCCTTGATAATGAAGAGGCACTGGCCCACTAGGCGCTGTTGTGCCACTGAAAAAAACTAAAACATGACACCGTCGCATTCTTCTACGTCCTGTTTAATTCGTCTGTCAGAATCACCATTCAGTTCGGTACAGTGTAACTAGTGTAGCTTAAATTCAAAACGAAGAAATTATTTAACAAGACCATTAACCCTCTAAAGGCTATTGGTTTATTTCTTTACGTACCACCAGGTTCAGTACTAATAAATTCAACGTTCTGCCCACAGAATGCGTTTTGTGTGTTTTGTGTGCATCTCAGAACACGCAACGATCATGTCCATATTCAGCACTAACTGATCAGGTTTTATAACCAAGGGGGGCTGTGTTTACTGCGTGGTACGCACTGAATATTTCAATACTATAATTCACTTTAATTTTAGTCTTTGGAAGAGTCAAGTAGAGATGATTTCATGTCATCTGAGGTGATAGTGTTATTTTTAAAATGATTTCAAAGGAAGTAGTCGTGGTCAATATTAATATTCGTGTATCATCCTTACTGGCTGAGGAAGTTCATGAAGTTCTTCGGCAGGGCGCCGCTGACCAACTCTTGAATAAGTGCGGACTCGTGAGCGCTGAGCCACTTAACTTCTGTGGATCTTATTGCAATCCAAAATGAAAGACGTTCCGAGCAAAACACACGAAACCTACCTATGTAGTCCTACAGGTCTGCTACTGCTGTTACTTTTTGTTTTATTGACGGACTTAGGTGTTACGTCATGGGGTCCACAATTTTAAAAAAATCTAGGAACCCTTTCCAAATTCTAGTCGCCAGAACGGTGAAATGAAAAAACCCAACTGCAGTCATTATTCTTATAATATTAGGAGCCACTGCACAAAATTTAGTGAAACTCTGACGTCAGTACAGATTATTTGTACGTAAAATTACCTTATGGATTCGCATAGAGCCACTGCTTCCGTACAAACCATACTCATGCACATTTCGCTGATAAACACGTGTCACGTGTCTGACTGCACTGGGTTATGAGATGTCTCCTAAAACAAAATTAAAGCTGTGGCAAAGAGAGTTTTCTAACTGCCGCCATGTTATGAGTTTGCATTCTAAAAAATATTACATTAAACAGAGTTTATATTTCTTGTAGCTGTGTTACCATACACTGTATCAGAGCCCAGTATTAGTTGGCTAGAGTCGTTTTCAACTCACACGTCCCGCCATATTGTTATTGGTGATTTTATGAAGTTAGAACGTACAACGTTGGGGTAATTGCAGCACCGTGACGTTCATACCAAGCTTCGTGAAAATCGATCGTCTGTTTCAAACGTTTAAGTGAGTAGGCACGGATACGCAGGCGACATGGTGAAGGTGCTGGGATACATTCTTTCGGTAAGTAAATGGCTGGGCACGTCTCCATGTTCTTTACGTAAGCCTGAGCTGAGAAAGTGAACTGAAGGTAATATAACAGTTATTCTGCGAAGTAAATTTATCATAAACATTTTGATATATAAAACTGCGACGAAGAAATTTATCACTGCACGATTGCATTCGTCAAGCGGCTTGTGGAACCCCCAGTGCTTGATTTGTGTTTGTCGTTATTATGTTTAGTAACGTTAGTAAATTTAAGAATGACTACAGGCTTTGTACAATTTATGTACGTCATACGTGACCCCATGCTCTTAACGGAAAGTGCAGTTTTAATTACCATTACATTACAGACACCGTGTTAATAAGTATGCCGAGACGGAGGCAAACCTGCGAGAAATTCATTGCCCGCACGTGGTATGGAGAAAGTCGTCTTGTTTCTGTTCCTTTGTAAATAAAATCTTAATACTTTTAATTAGCAATTTATCACGCTAGGATAGTATGTTTTGTGTAGTGAATACGTTTGTCGTAAAAAGATATATTTCATACAAATATTTTTGATATGTTTATGGCACGGCATATCAGTGAACTGCACATTGAGCTTTACTTTTGGCCTTCATTGTTTCTCAGCACAGACCTCGGTACTTAAATTCACCACACTGATACATTTCAACATGCGTATAAAAGTATAGGATAAAAATGTTGTAAAAGCGTTCATAGTGTTTTAACCAGTAAAATGAATCCTCTCATTCTCACGGATGTCATCTGATTATTTTCAGTTTTGGAGAAAATAAGGCATTTCCTTCTAATAATAATATGTTGTTATAGGTCTGTGTCATAGCGGTCTGACGTCTAATTCTTTATTTTCTGCGTCATTTAAAAGTTCGAGAAGTCATAATTTTCGTATCATTCATGGAAGAAAAACGTCCGGATAACATTCAGCTACTTGACCTTGTGGGTATACGTCATGAAAATTTGCAAATTGCTCAAAAACCGAAGGAAAAATATGTATAATGATCCTAACATGAAACCAGCATTTTAACACGTAACGTGACAAAATTCTTATTAATTTCGTAGTCCTTCCCTCTTCTACCTACTTGTTCACGGTAGGTGTAGGGGGGTTTTATTTTCACTTGCTCACACTCAAACACACACCACAGTCGGTAAGACTCCTCTGGACGAGGGATCGGCCCGTCGCAGGGACCTGTACCTGACAACACAAACACTGTACAAGAGACAGACATCCATGCCCTCGGTGGGATTCGAACCCACGATCCCAGCAAACGTTCGGCCGCAGACCTACACCTTAGACCGCGCGGTCACTGGGATCGGCGACAAAGTTCTTGTTAAGTATTTAAATTTGTATTCCTGCTGTAAGAAAACCCAGCACTCATGTTCCCGTTACAAAGAGCACAGTCTGATAGTAATTCTCAAGGAAACAGTCTTTACTCATTGTGAATGTAAATTAATGTGTAATCGACTTTGTGTATCGTTTTGTCGCATTAGTAGTGTTCGAAATACACCACCTAATTCAGGTTCGTCCAAAAGATTTTACAGTAAGTTTTGTACGTTTTGTTATTTTCATTAAGGAACTGTCGTGGGTACTATATGCGCATCTTTCTTTCTGGGCAATAATGATCTGAAACCTCCCTAAATTTTCTGCTGTAGACGGTGTTCCGAATTTTCGGTACTGAGTAAGTTTTGAGGTTATGACGACGGTTGTAGATCAGTTGCTGGTCTTCTTTTGGGGTTCTCCACCGTGTAATGTTGCCGAAGCCAAAAATAAGACGAGTAAATGAAAGTACAGTAAAACCTCGTTAATCTGGACCCCGTTAAAGCAGACTTAGCTTAATCCGAACAGGTTACTTGGAAAAATAAATTATTATTTTGGAGCCGACAATAGTAGAATAAATCACCGGCGCGAGTCTTAGTAAAAGAAATGTGTAGAAACCATCACAATTTTTTCAAACCAGTTTCTACCGTTACAACTAAACCTACGTCTCAACGAACATCCTGTTCTAAGACGATCGCAGACGATTTGTATTTTGTGACATACAGTATTGTATTAACAATTACTGTATATTACAACAACGTAAATATGTATCTCTTTTACTGTTCAGTAATTATTATGATATACTATAACATGATTTTGAGTAATGTGTATTTTTTATTCGTGCAGTTACCTTTGCTCTTTATTATTCGTGTTAATCCGGACTTCTACTAATCCGAACTACTGTTCCCCCCAAATAGTCCGGATTAACGAGGTTTTACTGTACTTGCAAACAATAAAGTACTTGCTATATCGATACTCCTTAAGCCATCTCAGATAGCGACTCTTGCCCAGGAACACCTGTGACAGAATGCTATTTATAGTCCACGCTTTGTAGTTTTCGTGGTAAAGTGTAGGTGGTGCCTATGAAGTAGCAGTAGACAGCTCTCACAAGGTTGCTGACGAGCGCAAGGTCGCGGGGCGAACTACGTGCTGTCTGTGGCATCCGCCGTGTCCTGACGTCAAACCTCGACCCGCTCAATGCGTGACAAGGTATAATTAGCCGACACCTGTCATCATAAAATTCAAGCTTACTTTTCTTTACTCATGCAAGTGTAGTAGCCGTCAATCACAACTAACTCTTTTTATATGTTGTATGATTTTACTGCAGCATGTTTCGGCTCATACACAAGGTGCCGTCATCAGGCTTACAAGGTACCAAAGACAAATTGTTATGTAAGTCACCTTATATTATTTACATTACCCATGTATGCGGTTGAGATATCAAATTCACAAATGTCATAAAATATACCATAACCCGAAAACATTAAATCTGAAATTGTATTGTGTCCAAGGCTGGTGTACAGAGGCCAATACAATATCAGGCGATTTGCGATGTCTGTATACATTTACTTTTACACTTCCACGGAGAGCAGCTGACCGCGTAAAATTACAAAGAAAACATAGAAATGATGACATCAGGTGGAACATTCTTCCAATAGAGAACACGTGTCAAGGACAGTAAAATATAGGAAACCCTCAGGCCGGACATCACACTTCCATCTGGAAGTACTAACATGCTGTTTTTAATCACACCTGTTACAACACCGTTTTTTAAAGTGCCATTGCGTTATGTGGATACAATAACAAATTTGTTTCGGCTTACCGTATATTCTTATGATATTTCTGAAGTACAGATCTCACCTGTACACATGGATAATGTAAATAACGTAATTTGACTTAGATAACAATTGTCCTTTGGTGCGTCGTCAGCCTGATGACGGCACCTTGTGTATGAGCCGAAACATGTTGCAGTAAATTCACACAACATATTAAAAGAGTTAGTTGTGATTGACAACTACTACCCTTACATCTGCACATCATCGTCATCATCATCATCACCACAGCGGATGTCCCACTGAATATTCATTTACTCTTGTTTCTTATACATTTACGTAGCATATAGACCAGTAATATCAGGGTATTGAAGGAACGGTTTCTTATTTGCAGTACTATTAACCAGCTATCCGGCCGCCCTCTAATTCAATTACTGGCGTTAACACTATATTATTTTATGTAGTTTAGCAGCCTGTTTTTAACCCATTGCCTTGAGAAATATTCGGAATGATGGGCATGCGCGTATGTGCTGTGGCAGCATCGCTAACATCATTCACATTTGTCGGTGCAAGGACTTAAAGTATTGTGTGATAATTCCTTTGGAGACTGCTCAGGTTTAGTTTGAGGGAGATTATTAGAAAGTGGAGATTATTAGAAAGTGGAGATTATTAGAAAGTGTAAAGTGAGAACGTGGCAACCCTCTGAAATACTTTATTGCATTAACTACATACCTGTCACACGAGCTTTAGACCCATTCCTACAGTGAAACTTGCATTTTGTGTTGAGACTTTTTGGAAGTCACATTAACCTTTTAAAGCCTAGCGGTAACTTTACATACGACCAGGTTTAACATTAAAAATTCTACGTGGTGCCCATATTGCGTTTATGTGTTTTGTACAGATCTCAGAACAAACAGAAACTTTTGCCTTATAAAACATTAAGAGATCGGTTTTTATAACCGAAGTGGAGAGTGTTTACAGCGCGGTACGCACTGAGGCCTTATATAAAACAGATATGCTTCGTCTTTAAAGGGTTAATAATTACTGAAAAATCTGAAGGGAGCAGACTACTTGGGAGAAGTAAACATACATGAGAGGATAATATTAAAATTGATATTACAGAAATATCGCATGAGAATGAAAACTGGACCCGTAGCTTTCCATAAAAGGTGAGAAAAATTACGACTAGATGAGCGACTAATAGCTTATCAAGAAGTGCGCAGCTTCATGGAGTTAGCTGTAATTTTAAGTTTTAATTTAACATTTCTCGTATTAATACGCATTTGTTATCGGTGTCATTGCTCTCGACTTGTCAGCAACCCCGGAAGAAGTCACTGCGTCACTGTGGTGTCCTTGACTTTTCCTGAATCACAACGCTGAATTTCCTTTCTACTCCTGTGTGTACGTCTGTCTTAATGCATCTTGTTAGTGCCTACCGATGTCTGTGTAGATCCTATTTGTCTGTGTGCCTCTTCGCGTGATGACAAGCATTAGCATGCCAAGGTAAAAGCCAGACCGAAGTCCAGGTATCCTACGTGTATTCATCTGCTGACGATTACAGAAACACGTGCAGCTGACGTAACAGCGTGGTCCAAGAGATCCGTATGTGGCGCATGCTTGTAACTTTATTGACGGTCGTAGTTTTTGTGTTTGCGCAATTCTGCTCCTAGGCCTGTGATAACAGTATCGTTAGTGTCGTGATGTATTTATTTATATAGTGTAGGAACACAAGCATCCAATCACAGCAGTCGCGTAATCTAAGCCGTGTACTGCCATCTGTTGGTGGAACACTGGGACCGTGGGTTTGAATCCATTTTGGGGCGTGGATGTATACCTGCGTCCTTCTGCTTTCATGTTGTCATATTTAGGTAGACACCTTGCAACGGGCTGATTTCCCGCCCAAGGCGATTTACCATGTTTCTGCAAACAGATTTTAAACTCAAAGTGGAAGACATTGCGTCTAAATTTACCTTTCTGCGCCACTGAAAAAAAAACAGACATTGGAAACATTTTCGTGGAATAAAAAACAGGAGTGTTGGCCCTTGTTATATTTTCATCCTATTTTTGGGAAGGTTGTTGTATGATTCAGGTTATTTATTAGCCGTTTAAAGACGGAACGTAATCTGTTTTATATAAGGACCCAGTGCGTACCGCGCTGTAAACACTCTCCGCTTCGCTTATAAAAACCTTTCACTGAATGATGTATAACGGAAAAGTTGCTGTTTGTTCTGAGATCCGTAAAACACATAAACGCAATGTCACTTCAATTTAGACATTTTTAATGTTAAACCAGGTGCTACGTAAAGTACCCGCTAGGCTTTAAAAGGTTAATATACTTTTTAAACGAGAATGGTTTTCAATTTGTCTTAACTCCTTCTTATATCACCGTAGGAATCCCTGGTCCCATTTACGACGTTACCACACTTGTTTCCATTCTAGAGGAAACAGTATTTCCTGCTGCTTATTAGATTTTCATTGATATAAGCGAAGTGCTGGGGAAGGTAGAACCCGGTATTTGTAATAATTTATGGTTTACCAAGGTGATGTTACAGTGTGAGAACAGGGTGCTTGAAGAGAATATTAGAGGTTGATGGCGAGGGAATAACAGGAGGATGGATAAGATGGTTCTGTGAGGCGCTCTGTGATTTGTAATCTTCACCAAGGTGATCCTTTCAAGGAGAACGAAATGGACGCGCATGGGGCAGATAGTAAGTGCAGTCGGAAAATCTGAAGGGAAGATACCTCTTGGTTGGGGTGTATTAGGATCGCACATAGTTTGGATATTTGTGTGAGATTTGTGTTGTGTGTGGGTGCGTTTTTGTAAATGTGTGACTATGCAGTACTGCTGATTGTTACAAAGATATGGGAAACTTTATGTTACTCATTACATGCATTATAATCAGTAATCTAAAATAATCAAGGAAAAAGTGCACACAATTATTCATGTACACTTTCGTAATTGCATTTAAAAAGTGAAACAGTTCTGCTGTTTTAATTGAATTGTGAATGTGTAAATGATTAATTGTTTGCGTTTTGTGGGATGATTATTGGAGATTATGTGGTAAACTCTCCGCCTGATTAATGCTTAGACCGGAGTGTGACTGTCTGGAGAGAAGTAAGCAGAGTCTCTATGACTGGGCGAATATAGTTCGGAGAACTTGAAAGTGCTGCGCTGTGTTCACAGTCATTTGGGAATCCTAAATCCATCCATTTTGTGTGCATTACCAGTTACTTGTACGTAATATCGACCTTAGAACATGTCGTCTTTATGTAGCACTGTACGTTAGGCAACTTATCCTACTTGTACGGTATGTGGGAGTACATACCATGTAGGCGCCAGTTACTTTATAATGTGCTGTGAAATGCTGGAAGAGGTGAAACCAAATTGTCTGTTTTTGGCCGTTTTCCATCGTCCGAAGAATAAAATAACTACAATTAATTTTATTCTTCGGACGGTAGAGAAAGTCCAAAAACCCAATACTTCAAGACATTGTACACCGTCGTCAAAACTTTCAGAATTTATCCAGATTGTCTGTGTTGTACAGCCATTGTCAAAAATGCTACTTCTGCTGCTGTCTGTGTTAAATAACAAGAGATTATCTGCAAAACCCCTCTGCAACCGATATACTCAATTGTACAACAGCATAGGAAAGAAAACTACGACAGAAATGAAGAAAAGCTTAAAATAGTACGTCCACGGCGTAATACAACACGGTCACGATAATCCATTTGGACAGTATAAAAAAAAGGAAATAAGAATGCGGGAACAAATACAAAGGGAGGAAAAAGAAACTAGGAAGACAAAATTTACGAAAATTATTTTTCATGGAGTTGCATAGGGAATGTAAAGATAATTTAAAACGTTAGAATATTTTATTACCTTCAAAAACGAAGCAATTAATTGAACTGAAAGAAAACACGCTGGAAAACACAATACAAAAATTTCGAATAATTTAATGTTATAAGGCTATTGATAATCGTGTGTACTGAGCTCAGTTGAACAAGTTATATGACAAATAGTGGAAGGTATGAGACCTCACACGGGGGAAAGAAAATCGTGTTTATGTAAATAGCCTGATGATGACGCACTACGAGTAGAAAATGTACCTTATGTTGCAGAAAGAAGAGATATTTGTTTTTACAATAAACTAAGTTTTGTTGGACTGCCTGCTTTAACTGACAATACGAGTATCTTACTGTAAACACAACGGCATGTCAAGCATTAAGACAGGTCGTCATGTACTGCCCACTGTCGCGTGAGAATCGTGAGCGTGTGCCAGGTGTGTTCCTCAGAAACAGTGCAGCGTGCTGAGTTTCGTTACGAGTATGTCACAGGTCCGGAAGGGAGAGTTACCATCAACTTCGACGGTGCTGCTGACAGGTATTGCATCTTCCAACACGAAGTAAAGTCGCTGCCTAACTTTCAGAAGCTTCACATATCCACTGTACTTCAGTTACAAGAGTCAGCTTAAATTTCAACGGAAAGCATGGAAATCAGATCGCAGTGATGCACTATGTGGCCGTGACGTTTTAACCCTTGCTCAGGTGGTCCTTTGTCGCAATACATGCTTGTACAGTAGCATATTTATGTGTTTATAAGACTCACGACAAAATCTCTGTCAGATACAGAGTCTGTCTGTCTGTCTGTCTGTCTGTCCGTCCGTCCGTCCCACAGACGTTCAGTACATTTCTGTCTGCGAATTCCGTATCGACTTTAAATGAAGTGACCAGCTGTCATTTATTTTCGAAATCCAGTGACAGTAATGTCAAAGGCACGTGCGGGTTTCGATGGTTGTGTTCAAGAAAGAGTAAATTTTTCTGTATTTAAAAATGACAGCGCTCGTGCAATTTTGTGAAAATTACGTTAAAGCGGACGAGTGGTAACTTGTTGGTCACCTCGTTTAAGGATAAAGATTGAGGTCTCTGAGAACCTAATGGAGCTCACAGTAACAATATGTAACATCATTTACACACATCAGGGAGCAGCCAATAAACGTACTTGAAGAGTACAGTAAAGATAATTTATGCAGGACCAATGAAAGCAAATTAATTGCTTGCCATTCGGAAACCTCCCACGCATTGCGCGCTGGCTTGTAGTGGAGGAAAGATAAGCAAGCAAGCAATCCCTGTACAGGCCTGGACAGGCCCTCAGGGTTCCAGGAGGTCGAGGCTCCCAGATTTCAAGACAGTCGGCACATGAAGGTGGTAAGGTTGTCAATCCTACGCATCGGCCACCTTTACCCCCCAGGAAATATTCCTGGTACTTTTTCTAATTAGAGGCTGAGTCTACCCCAGGGCGTGCAGAAAAGGGCAAACTTGTATTGGGATCGAACCGCACAGCAAGCACCGGGGCTTGACGCTGATGGAGGGAAGACGTGTTCGGAGGATTTCAGTAGAAATTTTTTTGATTTTTTGTTTACATTAGGAGCTGTTTTGCGAATTCTGTTTCAGTCCGACTTGATTCGTTATAACCCACACACTACGTAGAGTTCATTGATTTCACAAGAACTGCCTTGTGGCACAGATACATGTAATCAATCACCGTCTCTTTAACATCTGTAAAATTTGTAAAACTTTCTCAGTACGATGTAAGCCCATGTTTAACAGCCTAACACGAAAGAAAAGCAGGATTACCCGTGCACCTATTTACAGCGTAATATTTGTATCATATATTATAGTCACCAGCTGTGGAATTATTCTTTCCCTCTATTATCGAGTAGGCATTCAGTCAATTAACAAAACCAGCGACAAATAAAAAAACTGCCATAAAAATCTCATTGGGGAAATATTTGTGGGTACAACCGTATTCCAAAGTGGAGTACAGCTTTCAACTGATTGCAGTATGTGACGAGTGGAGAATCCAATAAATTGCCGTGTCTGGCGTAGCAGAAGTATCAGCGTCGAAAGGCTTGTCATATGAGAATTAATCATGGAAGTAAGCGGTGTAAGACTGTTCTAAAAGGCCAGCCTAGAACAATTTACTTTGACAGACACGACAGAATTCTGGATGTTTTATCGAATACATTGAAAAGCACTGAGAAGGTCGTTACCTACTGCCGTCTGATTGTTTTGTTAGAACTTACAGTAATATTATTTTTCATTCTCGACTGACGTTTGTGTGACCGGGTGACGTATCTGTGGTTCTGTTTCTGAACTGTAACATCAGCTGCCACTTGATAACATGTTTAATGAGCCGGCTGACACTCCTGACGGACTCCAGTATAAATTTCTCTCGAGTGTCTGCCTGATTTATTTCACTGCTGAAAGTTTTGCGACGTCCGACGCAAACAGGACAGTTTTACCGCTTGTCATATGGAAACGTTTGCTTCTCGTGACCAAACGGTAATCAGTCTGTGTATGTGGATCGAATCCCTGTGGAGAAACGCCTATATTATACATACAGTATAATCCTTACACGGGCTAAGTTTTTATATGCTTCTAAACCACATCCCCCCTGATTTATGATTTCAGTCAGCACGCTGTTATTTATTTGACACCACAACGTCAGAGTGTGATACAGCATCTTTAAATAGCAAAATAAACGAAAAAACGGACATGATGGCAGCACGGTGAGTATCTTCGGTTGATTTAGTTATAGCTTCAATGACCTAAGAGCAAATAAGTAAACAAACATTTTTAGGTCAGTACATAAATAATTCGCAGATCAAAACTCTATCAGTAGGAGAACTTCCTTGACCCGGATTAGCGTAATTATACAATAAATATTTCGTCACATAGGAGCGGCACCGGAAGTCTGACATGAAACAGATTCAGAACGTTACGTACCGTTCAGTCTGTTCCCAGGATATTTATTCTGAAAACATCCGCGTCTTTGTAGGGTCTATTAATTACTGGCAAGTGGTGTAGACATAATAAACACGCAATAAAACGCCACGCAAAGACAACTGTTTTGCTGTTCAGGGTGTTAACCTGGGATCCAATACGCGTGCGACAACGAGAGGGGCAAGGGACAAGTGACAGACTCTTGTGAATGAGGTAATGAACTCGGGTTACGTAACATGCATGGAATTTCTTGACTAGTTGAGGAACTCTGGCCCGTGGAGTTATTTAATTGGTTGTTTCGTTAGTTGGTTGGTTAGTTAGTCAGTCGGTCGGTCGGTCGGTCGGTCGGTCGGTCGGTCGGTCGGTCGGTCGGTCGGTCGGTCGGTCGGTTGGTCGGTTGGTTGGTTGGTTGGTTGGTTGGTTGGTTGGTTACAACTCCAGGTCGTCTGCTTGCAGCAATAAACAATAAAAAACGAGTGCAGGAGTCAGTATGTAAGAGACTGATTGAAAGTTCTGAGAAGAAACCTCTACTGAAAATAAAGATCTCGGTAAGTCATGACTTTCTTAACCTTTTAAATCCTAGCGGTAACTTTACGTACGACCAAGTTTAACATTAAAAAATTCTGCGTGGTGCCCACATTGCATTTATGTGTTTTGTACGGGTCTCCGAACAAACAGCAACTTTTGCCGTATAAAACGTTAAGAGATTGGTTTTTATAACCGACGTGGAGTGTTTACAGCGCGGTACGCACTGAGTCCTTATATAAAACAGATACGCTTCGTCTTTAAAGGGTTAAATTAACATGGGCCTATGTAATTTAATTTCTATTTTTCGTAGACACATATTGTAATGCAAAATCATCAGCCCGAGTGACACAATTCTTTTCTCTGTGTGACTTAACCTACAACACTCCTGTGCACTGAATTGTTTGTTTAAACTGAAGGGGTTGCATTTATGAAGTGAACTCCATGTACGGGGATGGATTCTGGTGCCTGCGTATATTTTACTTTACTCCCATCGACCTTGTCCAAGGCTGCTCTGAAAATAACTCGCAAAATTATCAGGAATGTTAGTCACATATTTACCACCTGTCACTACACCGACTGGCTTGTCATGTTGTACTTCCACGTACAGAATGTGGCAAAAATTATGACCATCTCTTTCACGCGCAGAATTATGTAATACTGTCGCACTTTTGCGAAATTCTCTGAGAATTATGTTTTAGCGTTCAAAGCTTGTGGAAAATTCTTCGCTTATTAGCGAGGATTCCACATGTATGTTAAGTATGCCGCTTTGCCGACAAAGGCTATAGTTGGTGGAATCGAAACTTAAAAACGCATGAAGGGGTTTGTGGTGTGGAAGGGCAGCAGTGGTAGTGAACGGCAGCGGCACCAGTGCAGTGAGCTCTTGTGTGCCACAGCGACACTGCCGTGAGCAGCGTCACCCGTGAATGCAGCTGTTGTATGCGACAATGACACTGCCAAGAGCAGCGCCACTCGTGGTTACAGCTGTAGTGTGCGACAGTGGCACTGCCGTGAGCAGCGTCGCTCGTGAATGCGGCTGTTGTGCGACAATGACGCTGCCATGAGCAGCGCCACTCGTAGTTACAGCTGTAGTGTGCGACAATGATACTGCCGTGAGCAGCGCCACTCGTGGATACAGCTGTAGTGTGCGACGGCGACACTACCGTGAGCAGCGCCACTCGTGAATACAGCTGTAGTGTGCCACAATGATATTGCCGTGAGCAGCGCCACTCATGGTTGCAGTTGTAGTGTGCGACAGTGATACTGCCGAGAGCAGCGCCAGTTGTTGTGTGTAACAATGACACTGCCGTGAGAAACGCCTCCAAAAGGCGCTCGTGCAAAAGAGACGTAATTTGTATACTGTTCAAAGAATTTAACGTCTTGATGTGCCGTTCGAGAGACAAACGCTGTTTGTACGGGTAAATATCAAATAATATACAATTCATTGTTTGTGTTGTGTGACATATTGCTTCCAAGGATTCCTATCAAAGTCAGTCAGTGGTGCTTATAAATTACACAACTGTACGAGTAGCGTAGTCGGTATAGTACCTCACCACGGGTCGGACGGTCTGGGGATCGAATTCCGGTGGGGGAGAATGGGCAGGAGCTATACTGCCACCTCCGCTGTGCCTGCATAAGCATGTCGTGGGGTGACCATTGCCTTTCGTTCTGCACTGGAGAGTATCTTAAGACTGGTCAAGACTGCCGCCTTCTACATCACGTCGGACTGATAATCTGCAATTATCCTAAGGCATTTAACTTTTCAGTATATAATCTCAAGCTTTGAAGTGACGAAAAAAGCAGCTAACGGCTCGACCGAGATTAGATATCATATCCCATGCAGTTTTTCACCTGCTTCTCACCCTAGGGGACCAAGTTCAGTTCCGAAGTAGTCGATGTGGGATTTGTGGTGGTGAAAGTGGCACTGGTGTAGGCTGTCCTTCGATTATTTCTGGTTGGCTCTGCTAGTTACCATTCCAAGAATGGTTCGTGGTGCAATAGGAACATGACAGGCCACAGTGCATAAGCCTCAACCCACCGCCAAGTAGTTCAGAAATATTAGATGTAACGTAAACAATTTTATAGATATGAATGTCCTCAATAGTCGGAAACGGAAAAGAGATAGGCGTGTCACAGGATGTGAGTTTGCTTATGCATGCGGCACCCAATCTGTAGCTTTTGCATTACGTGGCTGCCACGGGGGAGGGGTTGTTACATGACAACTGTCAAAGGAAAACCCCCAGAAGCGTGGGCACAAACAGATATATAAACCTGTCCTCGCCTACTCGATTTGCATTTTACGGACGATATTCTCTAACATTCGCGTTTGCACATTACTTCCGTCAACAACTTGTCACGATGGACAAATACCTTTTTGTCACCAAATCTTGTATAAATCTAGGGATCTGTGAAGAAATTTTTATTAAAGGAAACGGACATTGATGAAGATTGAGGAGGAAGTTGTCAATACATATTTCAAGAAACCATTAGCTTCGGAAGAGCTGGAAACCAGAGAGGCGAATTCTGGCTATCATAAATTGGAGCAGGCGTTGCTTCCAGTATATCTTTTGCAGCTCAGTCCGTAGGACAATTAATTTTGGCTAGCATACGGACCGATAGAGCGGCAGTGATTTTCCTGAGTAGGCCTTATATTGTAAATAACTGAATGGAGCTGACTTTATCTTAAGAAGATTAGTCGCTGAGCTGTTCAAGAAATTTTACAACTAAAATAGCCTCTACATTTCTCCTCTTACTTGTACGGTACAATGCACACATCGTGTGCAACTCATCTTCCATGATTTGTTCGTCTTAATGGTATTTGGTGAACAGTGTCGACTCTTTATACGTCAGTGGGAACTCTCTGTACCCCACAGTAACCTTACGAGACTCTGCGTTTCGCCACGCATCATATTTATCCTACGCGTTGTGTATGATTTCCGCAGTAAATGCCAATTGTTTACCTGAACATTATTTACCGACTGGTTTTTCTAATTGTTAGAGACTCTTCTGTGTGAGGAAGGAAATGAAGTTTTATAAGCAATGTAAGTAAAAGTTAGTCCTTAAAGGAGTTCGTTATGAACCTCGATATACGCAGTTTTCTTCAGCCTCCTGTTGCTTCCTGTGTCTTAGGTCTCGATTTTCTTCTCAACACCCTGTTCTCAAACACCCACACATTGCGGCCTGTCAGAAAATTATAATTGCATTGCGTTGTTTCCTACAGCTACAAAAATTACGGTCAAAGGTAGCAAGGACTGTTTCTTATTTCCGTTTGGCAGCTACATAGTTTATGTGTAATTTCGACTTCGGCGTTTTAGCTGCATTCTGTGTTAAAGCTCCTCCAACCTTCCGTCATACATTTCAGTTTCCAGTTTCACATACCCTGAACGTGGCAACTGTCGTGCGTTTCGAAACAGAAGAGCTTCAATACCTAAAGTCGGAGTCATACAATTTTTAGATTGTGTGCCTTTTGTCGTATAATGTACACATACTTGCAAAACTCTGTAACTGTTCACTTCCATGTAAAAGTCTCCATCTTGACACCTTTCTTGTACCTGTTATGTTTGTACCCCTGATGATGGCCACTCAGAGGCCGAAGTATGTAACTATATAATAGTGATATTAACCCTTTAAAGACGAAGCGTGTCTGTTTTATACAAGGACTCAGTGCGTACCGCGCTGTAAACACTCTCCACTTCGGTTATAAAAACCAGTCTGTTAATGTTTTATAAGGCAAAAGTTGCTGTTTGTTCTGAGATCCGTACAAAACACATAAACGCAATGTGGGCACCACGTAGAATTTTTTAATGTTAAACCTGGTGGTACGTAAAGTTACCGCTAGGCTTTAAAAGGTTAAAAACAAGAAGTTGTGATCAACTGAAAAAACTGGAATAGCAGAATCATACATTGTGTCCATACCGTGAGAGCCCAACTTTGTGTGTTTAACCTTTTAAAGCCTAGCGGTAACTTTACATATGACCAGGTTTAACATTAAAAAATTCTACGTGGTGCCCACATTGCGTTTATGTGTTTTGTACGGATCTCAGAACAAACAGCAACTTTTGCCTTATAAAACATTAAGAGATTGGTTTTTATAACAGAAGTGGAGAGTGTTTACAGCGCAGTACGCACTGAATCCTTATATAAAACAGATACGCTTCGTCTTTAAAGGGTTAAATTTGCGTCTATAATTTTCTTTCTCTTTCGTTTTGTTGTCTCATGGGAGTGGGGGAAGTAACGTGTAGTACTCTGGATATGCTGATGCTTGGGAGACGGGTATATGTTAATTGAATTTATGTCATATTCTGTCCATATGGAGCTGGGAACAGGAATGTAACTCTACTTTCACATCAATATGTACACCATCTTGCCAAGGCTCTAACGCACTGAGTGTTCATTAACTTTCTGTTTGCCCTTGAGCTCACACTTCAGTTGTGGATGTCCGATATGCGTGCGAGGTCATGACTTCTGTACAGTACCATGATGGGTGTTAATTTATATAGTGTGAATAAACTTGCTAGTACCTGATATTATGTTTATATTCAAATATTTGAGTACTAAGTAAATATATATAATGTACAACACAGAAAATATTAAAGAAACGTACTAAATGGGATTTGACGTTCTCGCAGTGTTGCTGATGAAGATTTCGGTCTTTTCGGAAATGACGCGGTGTAGATTGGTATGCAGTGTTAAAGTTTCTGATGAGCTTTCTGCATCCATCTTCAGGGTGGCAAAAGTTACTCTCGGCCTAAAGCTTGCCACTCACCTGCATCTGTTGCCGAGATTAAGATTGCATGAAGCTATATCCCTCCTCCCCCGCATGCCTTCATAGCGTGGTGCTTAATTGAGCATGCGGACAAGTGGTGGTGGTGGTGGTGGTGGTGGTGGTGGTGGTGGTGGTGGTGGTAGGGGTGGTGGTGGTGGTGGTAGTGGTGGTGATGGTGGTGGTGGTGGTGGTGGTGGTGGTGGTTGTTGTGTTAATAGCCGTTTGTTCATTAAAGGAGTTTGTAGAATTTTAAGCCTTCAAACTATTGCTTCTGTAATTTAATTGTCATATTAAAATATCAGTCGTTGTGAACATTCGAATTAATATTCCGTCTTTTCCTTCCCAAAAGAAAACAAATGTTGCTTCAAAACATGTGATTAGTAGCGGTAAGAGAACAGCGAGTCTTATTCTGATTTTTCTACATCTTCTGTTCGTTTTGGGAACTTTAGTTCCAGGTCAGTTTAAAATGATCCTGTCCTGCCAGGAACTATAAACCTGTTTACTCAAAAACTGTCGTAAAGTTTTATATAGGCTATCACGTTTCTCTTTTATAAAATAGTTTTCCTTCTTAATTCCGTCACTATCTGACGAGAGACAAGGTGGGATATCCAAATAAGGCAGTCTTTCTTCACATGTCAAGTCAGTTGGCCTATACCGAGAGTTGTGGGACCCTGGCATGAACGACCGGTGCCTTTTATTACACAACGTATGTAAATTGAGTTGAGTTCCCACTGGCAGAGGTCAAGTTCGTTACCCCTGACAGTCGTAAACATAATTACTCAGTTGTCCATTAAACTACAGTATTAAGAAACTATGTAAGTATGCTGTTAAAACACACATTCTTGACGTGGTGAATTCAAAAGTTCCGAAGGATAAGACTAGCACGGCGAACTGTTATGCGTATGTACCGAGAAAGATGGCGCAGTACTGATGCACCAGGCCTGTACTTGTGAGGTCGCCAGTTCGAATTTGGCTTGACACACACGCGGAACTCCATAAGCATAACGGCTTAGAGCATGCAGCGATGGCGTAGATAAGGTCCATGCAGACGCCGATACGCCAGGGCTCCGTAGACCAGCGGGCCTACAAACTTGTAAAATACAGTATAATCCAATTATCCGGATGCTGGTTATCCGGATCGCCAATTATCCGGATCGGCTTGGCCCCTCACGTAACTTTGTCGAGAATTCTACAAAACTAATTTACCTTGAAATTACCGGTCATCACATCGAGTACAGTACTGTAAAGTGTTATGGCTGTGTAGAACTTCAAATCAGGCGTGGTCGAAAGGTTTAGATGCAGGTGTACACTGTAAATAGCAACAGCCGAAGGGGCTTCCAAATTGGACAAGGAATTCCCAGTAGTCAAATGCATGTAAGGAATTGTGTCGTAATGTTTTATTTGTATGTAAATAAATATGTAGCCTAAAAATAGCCGTTTGTAGAAATTTTTTCCCTTTAAACTACCAATGTAGGCTATTTTCAAAGAAAAATCCAGTTATCCGGATTTTCTGCATATCCAGACGGCTCGCGGTCCCAATTATTCCGGATAATTGGAGTTACATTGTACTAAAATTTGGTTTGGATATTTTCGGAATGTGTTGACTTATTCTGACATAATACGGTAATCTGGACACCTGTTAAGGGATCTGGGAGTAACTTCGCTAATAATTGTAGGGGGCCAAGATTATCGTGTCACGGTGCGGGGAGGTTGGCGGACAGATTATCTATGCCACTGGCATATAGTTTAGTGTGAGAAGTAACATGAATATACGTTGAAATGTAATTCTGCATATTTTTTCTGGGATTTGGGGTCGAAGTCCTGCAGACATCACCAGAGGTCGCTGAATTCAAGTGGTCGTAACCATAACAGACCATAGGAGGCTTAGAGGCTGTGGTCTGTAACTTCCTTTCGATGTGAAAGTGTCACGCGAGTTCAATACAGCGTTCGCGAGCACCGTGGATTATCTACTTTGTTTTATAGAGTTTAAGCTTGTTATCCGGTACCTCGGCGGCCGTAGGGTTTCCGAGTGTGGCAGTTTTAATAATATTAGAAAGTTATAATTTATATGTATCTTAGTGTACCTAGTAACGTCATAGTTGATATCCTGTCCCCCCGCCGCACTTTCTATTCCCGTTAATTAATATGTATCGTAGTGTACGTAGTAACGTCATAGTTGAAAGCCCGCCCCCCCCGCCGCCGCCGCCGCCGCCGCCGCCGCCGCCGCACTTTATATTCTCTTTTCATAGCTACTTACGCAGCATCGTGTATAAAAAATTTAAAAAAACCGACAAGACACCAAGAAACAAGTTTCTCAACCGCTATTTTTAGCTCTTCGCTTGTGTAAATTTACACTGTAAATAGGCTTTCTTGATGAAGTCCTGTTTTCTTAACTCTGGGAAAGAGTGCTGGGTGCTGCTGGTAGATGTAAAAGTGAAATGTAATCGGTGTCTGTGAATTTCCAATTAATCATGCTTTCCGGATCATCCAGTGCCAGATAAACCGGCTTTAACCCTATTATGAACTACCAGCTTGCGCAACCTCCTACTTATTAAGCACCTTACAGCAACAATTTATATAAATTCACGTTTACTGAATATTCGAAAGGTACATTTAGGGAAAGGTGTAGGACTCTTACTTTCTGAATGCGTTATTTTCGAGTTTACATTTATATTTGACACAAACTATATTTTCCCACCCGGCCGGCAATATTAATCTTCCATCAGTAAGATTTAGCTAAGGAAAAAGGTAATTCTCAGCCTGGAGAGGCAATGAATTAAATTAGTATGTACCAACTATTTGTGATTCCCTTATTAAACATGACCACCCGAGTATGAAAATAGTTCGCTCGCAAGGGAGAGACGAAACTAGATCGAGGTAATTTTTTTTTGTAATTGTAATGTCCTTCTGGGCTCATTTCTCCAGAACAGATTGAGTGTTGTGTGTTTTGCCTGATGGCATGTTAGAACATTATTTATCTCACTCCTTAAACGGAGGTTTACGCTATTTACGTTCCCAGAGGGACACAGAATTACTGATAATTTATGTCTGGATGCATAAGTGTTATAATAACTCTGTCTTTTCAATAAGATCGATAATATCGCGTTTGGAGTACATTTTTTAAATTTGTGGTTGCGGCGAGGTGAAAGTGGCTGTGCTGACGAACCCCGAGGGCTTACGTAATTGTTTTAGCTACGGCCAAAGTGGCCATGGTATTGATGCGGCGTTCAAAAACGTGCATACTAAAACTAAACACGGGCGTGTGTCTTGCAGTAAATATAGCTGAGGACACATCGAAGAAACGCTTTTGTTTACTGAAACGCATTTAACAGTTATACGATTTGCATTTTGTTGTTATAGCCGTTAACTGCAATACGAGTGTGTGAAACGCAAACCGTTATACGTACATGTTAGGTCTACACTTACCACAGTACAACTTTGCGTAAATCTTAACAGATTTCTGGTTTACGTAGTATTATATAGCATATGGGGACAGCCCGTCGTTTTCAGTGCAGTACACACTTATGACTCGAGAGAAACAAAGAAGGAATGTTTTCTGTATGGTACGAAATCATTTATCGGGGAAACCCTGAAATAGCGCCGTTGTTAGAATACAAGAGAAACTACTAGGAAAAAAACCAAAATTATTTCTAGGAGATGGGCAAAACAAACAATCCGCACAGTTTGCTGAGCTGGTAGCGCTAGTTGTCGCTGGGCGGCGTAGGCACCACGTCGTCCAAATAAAACTTTACGCTTCCTTAACATTGAGGTGAATAGTCGATATCACCCTGCCACCACGTTACCCCGGGGAAATGGCCGCCGGTACGTCTTCAATGGATGGGATTTGATGCGGTGGAGAAGCAGACTTGCTGGGCCGATGATCGAACCCTGTCGTCCAGCTCGTAGCCAGGCCTTTACTGATGTAACTGTTGAAGATGGAAGGATACCATTACAATGAGTCTACAGGCAATCGTGTGAGTATGCGGACGGTGACTGGATTTATCCTGCTAAGGATATGGACAAGTGGCGGGCTGTTGTGAACACGGACGGTGACTGGATTTATCCTGCTAAGGATATGGACAAGTGGCGGGCTGTTGTGAACACGGACGGTGACTGGATTTATCCTGCTAAGGATATGGACAAGTGGCGGGCTGTTGTGAACACGGCAATGAACTTTCGTGTTCTGTTTGCGGGAAGTCTCTGAGGATCTGTTAGCTTGTGGAGAAGGTCTCTGCTTCGTCGAGTACTGGATACATGTACGTAATTCTTTTGTGACTTTTTCAGTGACACTTACTTCCATGAGCCTCATTTAAAAAAGTCGATAACTGATCGCAATCATAACAACAGTTCTGGTGGTTTTCGTGAATTTTCAGTTTTTCTGGTTCAGCACGTAGCTGGATTTTCGCGAACACGTTAATGAACCTACAGGCTTCGTAAATTGTCTGACAAATTCTCAGCTTTTCTCTCCACTGCATTTAGTTTAGTCAGTTATCTACAGTACGACCCGCGGTGACTTTCGTTCTGTTCCGTAACCTGTATCAGAACACAAACATGTGACACGCTGCATCCAGAGCGGTTGGAAGCTTGTCAGTTCTCCATAAACTAAAACGACAAATATTGGGCGTTGGAATCGAGGCAATATCAACTGTCAGGTGCCAGGTTATTTCCTTCGTTTAGTGGATTCTTAGTGATGGCCTTATGAATGTGTTACTTAAATATTTCAAACGTGAAACTGATCAATATATTTAAATTGTCATAAAATGCGTACGATTTAAATTATATTTATTTAAAACCTTACATGTTTGGGCAGGTACGCCCTATCATACGACTGTTTGTTTGTTTGTTTGTTTGTGGCTCAACAGCCGTATGTGGGTTTAGGCCTCCTCATTTTTGAGTTTCCATGATCAAACTCATTTAGACACACCACACTCGGTAGGACTCCTCTAGACGAGTGCTCAGTCTGTCGCAGAGACTTCTACCTCACAACACACAACACTCACAAGACACAAACATCCATGTCCCCTCTGGGATTCGAACCCACGTTCCCAGCAAGCGCTGGCCTGAAGGCCCACGCCTTAGACCGCGCGGCTTCTGAGGTCGTTATCCCACTGTTGGTAAATTACATAAATATGGAAAATAAACACGATACGTTAGAAATTTGTAAATCAACTCTAATACAGATACAAGTTGAAACAAATAATCTTGCATTGCTACTCGTTGTACTGTTGTTATTGCGGGGATTTGGTAATCATGGAAACGAAGTATAGTTGAACTCGGTTATAACGTCGTGAAAGGGAGTGAACATTTTGTGTCGTTATAAACGAATGTTGTTCTAACCGTGGAGTATAATGTCATGGTTAACAGTGATCAAGTAACTGGTACCACAGAATATCTGACGCTATAGACGAGGTGTCGCATAAACCGATGGCGTTATAACGGGGTTCGGCTGTATTTACCAATTCACAACACACACGCAGTCGCTGACGAGGGTATTTTACGATGCCTATTCTAATGTATTCGTTATTTTTGTTCTTGTGACTTATGCGTGTCATGTTTGTCACATTGTTTGGTCCAGATGTGTTTTTGCCCTTTTTGTTATCCTTACAGAGTTTGATTTTTGGTGTTGAGATTTCATGTCATGTGTATGTTGTGTTATGGTAGGCTGATAGGCTGTCTCTGGTCAAGCTTATAAAGATCTGCATGGACTAAGGAGGCCAAATATCGAGTTAGTTTAAGGTGCCTAAAACGAAAAAGTCGCTGAATTAGGAGATGGACAGATATACTCACACAGCTCGTTAATTCTTTCAGAGTAAACAACTGCGTCCTCGAATCCCCTTGGGGGACCAATTTGTTCCCCCTTTTTCTGGGATTCAACTAGGGTCATTTGGACTCTGATAAATTCATATTTTGCCTTAGAATGTTGGAATCGACTCCCGGAGGGGTCGGCTCGGTACCTACTGTCACGTGGTAAGAAAGGTTGACGACCCGCAAGGCGCTACGGAGAAGCAGTTGGTCTAATTTTAATTCGTGTCCTTTTAGAAAGCATGTACTTCTATTTGTTTTGGTGACTAGCCATCCCCTGCCGCCAGGTGACTGCATATCGCCTTCGTTTGTGGCAGGTGACACCAGATATGTATCTTCTACGGTTTAACGTCCGTTATCATGGCGCGGAGAAAGATGAGTGCGCGGTGTAGTGATTGTCAGTATGCAGTGACGCCAGGTAAGAGAGTCTGCTCTGTACACGGAGAACGGTTCTGGAGTCTGACGTTTTACATGGATTTGTATAAAGGTCGACTCACATTATACGGCACGACACGACACGACACGACACTACAAAATATTTTTGTATGGTTTTGACGTGGTCAAATTGACAGTAGCCGATCACTGACGGATAACGACAAAGACTGCCGTTTGGATTGGAAGAAAATATTCTGTCACTGCCGGTAGATGTGAATGCACGCTGGCTTTTGTCGTGTTGTGCCGTGCCGTGCCGTGCAGTGCCGCATAATGTGAATCGAACTTAATACGGGATAATAGACACTTTGTTGCACGTCGCTTCCAGTTTGTCAGTTATAATTGTTCTGCCACACTTTATTCGACCGTCAGGAAGGTAAACAACTGAGTCGCTTACCGGCCGAAGGGAGCAAGAAGTAGCGTGATAAACGGTAAACTTATCCCTCCCTGCGCCATGAAGGCATACAGGGCTAGTGAAGGTATAGCTCTATTCATTCGTAACATGGACACTAGATGGAGGTGAATGATCAGTCTCACGCCCCGGCCGCTTTATCTCAGGAAAGAGCCCCCGGTATCCATTGTGTAGGAGATTGGGTGGGCACCGGAGCCGGTGTGGACTTTTGGGAAAGATAAATCTCTTGCCCCTGCCGGGATACTAACCCCAGTTCATCCAGCCCGTAGCATATTCACTGTTCCGACTAGGCTATTCTGGATCGAGGTTATCTAATACGTGGAAGTGAGTTAACGGTTATCCGAATACAACTCACAAAATACCCTTCCCCTTTTCGAAAGGATTGGTTCGGCAGCGCACATGGAAACGCGCCCGCAGTTGTGTCTGGAAAAGCTGAAAGCACTAGACCGCTTGGGAGTCCTAGGTGTAGATAGAAGAAAAAAAAATTGTATCTTAGAGAAGCAAAGTGTGAAGTCTGCGATTGGATTTAGCTGGCTAAGTTTGTGGCCTGGAGTCGGGTGGTGGTCAAGATGATGACGAATCTTCGTGTTTTCTTGTCATAGACAAGCCCAAATTTGGGGGGACAGTCCACACGTTATGCGGAAAGTGTAGTGGTAGTTACGAAATAATTTACACTTCTTTTTCATAAAATGGCGTCCTATTACAATGACCTAGTTAGGTTAGTTTTTTTTACTTTGGCCGTGTACTTTCAAAAAAGATTTTTATTTCCCACGTGTGTGAATTTAGTACTCAGTTGGCCGTGTTAAGCTCCTGCTTAGAGAACTGAAGGCGGGCCTCTGAGGTACAGGCCTCAGCAGCTGCAGGCAAGATGCCTCTGTAACAGTCTTCGCTTTGGTGGCAGTGCTTGGGTTCAGAGAGGGATTGATCTGTTAGCAGCAGCGGGGTAATCAGTTTCATTCAGTGACTCATGAAGTGCATGAAACTACAGTGGATCACATGGTTGCAATGAAACTACAGTGGATCACATGGTTGCAATGAAACTACAGTGGATCACGTGGTTGCAATGAAACTACAGTGGATCACATGGTTGCAATGAAACTACAGTGCATCACATGGTTGCAATGAAAAGACATTGACACTGACCTCTGCGATGTCAGGCTGTGCCGGGCTATAAAATATAATTGAGTCGTTTGGCGCAGCGCTAGCAAGCCTGACTTCTAGTCCGGAAGGTGGTCGGTTTGAATTCCTGCCGTACACTGGCTACAGTGACGTGTTGTTACTCGCCGTTTTCCTATTTTACTTCCGACAATTGCCAGGAACCAGATCGTAGCCCATTGGTCCCCAACTTCAGGTCGCAACCCAAATCAGGGTCGCGGGGATTAGACGTAGGGTCGCGAGAGGGTTTTATAGAGAATCTTTTCTAAAATTTAATTTTTTGCAATGCCAATGTTAGTACTGCGAAAAGTGTTTGTTCAAATTTTTTGCGAAGTATCCATATCTCCGCCGATCCCATTGGCTGTGCTGTCTAAGGTGTGGGTCTGCAGCCGTTCGCTTGCTGGGATTGTTGGTTCGAATCCCACCGGGGGCATGGATGTTTGTCTCGTGTGAGTGTTGTGTGTTGTCAGATAGAGGTCTCTACGTCGGGCTGATCGCTCGTCCAGAGGAGTCCTACCAAGTGTGGTGTGTCAGAGTTTAATCGTGAAGCCTCGATAATGAGGAGGCCCTGGCCCACTAGGGGTTGCTGCTCCATTAGAAAAAAGTCCGTATGTTCAGTATATTACAAATTTATTCCATTTTAATTTTTATATTGACTTCAATATTAGTATTGTAAAAAGCTTTATTAAAATAAATAACACATGTACTAAATTTTTCGGTCACAAAATTTTTGACATTATTGTTCTGTTCATTTTACGTAACCTGCCATACGTTCAGTTTTTG
Organism: Coptotermes formosanus; assembly: GCA_013340265.1. NCBI lineage: Eukaryota > Metazoa > Arthropoda > Insecta > Blattodea > Rhinotermitidae > Coptotermes > Coptotermes formosanus. The sequence continues at coordinate 359,732 of BLKM01004705.1, forward strand.
ACAAGTTGTTATTTTGAAGCAAATGATTGGTCTAAGGAGCACATGTGTGAGTTATTTAAATAAAGATTTGTTTCCTGCATGTCTTGTGTATTTAACTTTGACCCAAAAAATATTAGATTTGACAAGTAACATTAAAATTTTAATATTTTTTTAATAAGTGGCAATATTATGCAGTGTTCAAGAAACGACATTAGTATTAACATATTTCCTTTATAGTATATATCACTGACTATTGCCGTTTCCATGGCAGGATCGCGGTTCACATACCAGTTGCTACTTTAGGGTCACACACATAAAAGGCTGGGAACCCCTGTCATAGTCCGCAAGCATACATCGTCGGTAATCATTTCTCGTAACAATTATATCATAAGTAATTCGATGTAATATTATATGCAGTTGATAAATCGTTGTTAAAATAACTGGTTCACAAACAGAATCAGCCAGCCGTGCTTCAGTGAAATTGGGGTATGTTATCGTATGGAGCAGGTTGAGATCATTTCCTCCGACTGTTGTTATAAAACACGGTTCTGTCTTAAGTCATCTGAGTGATTCATTTTGGCTTGCCCTGTGGGATTATTTGTACAGGGTCAGGACGCTTGTAGGTAAACGGCTTAGAATTTTGTTTCGTAGTCCTGACCTCTTCTACCTACTCACAGCAGGTGTCGAGGTTGTTTTTATTTTCACTTGATCACACTCAAACACACACCACAGACGGTAGGACTCCTCTGGATGAGCGATCGGCCCGTCGCAGAGACCTCTACCTGACAACACAAACGCTCACAAGAGACAAACATCCATGCCCCCGGTGGGATTCGAACCCACGATCCCAGCAAGCGCTCGGCCGCAGACCCACGCCTTAGCCCGCGCGGCCACTGGGATCGGCTTAGAATTTTGTACGAGGTTCTTATGATAGTGAAATAGTGAGTTTAGTGATTCGGTTTTGCAGCAGTTTTCAACACATAAACAGTAGTTTCTTAAAATAATATTCATTTTTATGTTACGTGCTATTGTAATTTTGTCTATCATAGGAAGAAATGAATGGAAGACAAACTGAGGAACACGTTTCTAACGACCGTCATTCCTGCTGCTGAGTTAGACGGCAATGAACCTGGAATCTTACATAATGTGAAGAGGTTGTAATAATTACGCTATAAGCAGGCTATAATAAAGGACGGGTTTATCATATACTGTGGCCGCGCGGTCTAAGGCGTAGGTCTGCGGTCGCTCGCTTGCTGGGATCGTGGGTTCGAATCTCACCGGGGACATGGATGTTCGTCTTGTACAGTTTTTGTGTTGTCAGATAGAGGTCTCTGCGACAGGCCGATCCCTCCTACAGAGGAGTCCTACCGACTGTGGTGTGTGTCTGAGTGTGATCAGGTGAAAATGAAAACCCTCCACACCTACTGTGAACAGGTAGGTAGAAGAGGGAAGGACTACGACGTTTATCATATAATCTTAACAAAGGACGACCTCGAAGAATGCAAATTTCACCGATATAAGTCTAAGGGTCTGCTTTTGAAACTATTGATACTCGCAGCAGTCCTTTTCTTATCAGTACCATACGGTCCCTTGCGTAAAAACACAGCGATTTTTTTTAATAATCCCAGTTGATTGCAGTGATACTACATTTAAACAGTCCACAATAGTTCTTCTGTACAGCTCCTTCCGCATGACCATGCGCATTCGTAATAATTCCCTCTATTCACTGGACACTGAATAAACTCTGTTCTTGATACAGTTGACTAATTCCATTCCGTGAGAAACTGAAACATTCAGCCAGTCAGTAAATTACAATGCTGTGTGGAACCCGAAGTTAATTTCCGTGCTCATAAAAGCCCACCACTCGGCCGTGTGACCTGCGAGATGAAGCTAATCCAAATTCTGACCCTAGTATGTGTTTGGTTTTAATATTTCCTCTCACCTGCACTTACATCTCCCAAGTGATAATGTCTTCCGACTAAAGTTTTCTATGCATTTTTCTTTTCCATGCGTTCTGCATGGTACAGACATCTCACGCTCCTTTCTTCGATCACCTTAGTTATATTCCAAATTCTAAGTTTTGTGCAACATATTGTAGCGTAATTGATTTTTATCTTACGGTAAGGAATTACTCTCCACGGTTCAGACCGCCCACGATGGATGTTCACATTTTGTCGGCTGCCCGCAACTGCTTAAAAAATATATTCGCAGTTACCTTCCATACCTTTTTGATATAATGTAATTAAACCAACCAGACATCTCGAGGGATTCCGTACTGTGTTGGATTCAGGGTCATAATTATACTATTAAGCCACTGTTTAGTAGGAACAAACCGCGATGCGGTGACTGGGATTTGTCCTATACAAGGCACTTGTGATTAACGACACGTTAATTCTACGTAAACAGTGTTGCATCTTTACAGTGGCCGCTCTGTTTATGGGATAAATGGAAATCCTTTGTGGTCTCAGGGTAAAAACAACCTAAGGGTGTTAGAAATGGTCATTAATTTGAAAACTTCTCCTCAAGAACAAGTTCCACCGCGTTATTATTTGAAACACGTCGTGCTCAGCAATTGCGCTTTTCAATTAAATAGCGCCCTCAGTGTCATAATGATGAAAATATGACACAGTACTGCGCGTGCGTAGAATAGCAATGCTGTGCCGTGATAGGTCAGCCAATAAAGTAAGTGGTGTTGTGCCTCTTCTAATCAGCAGCTGTGTTCTTTCCAAGGATCTGACTGCCTGTCTCACAATGCACGGTACAAATAAGTCCACAAATCGGATTGTTTATCGATCTCACGTACGTTATTGGACAGCTAAAACATAGGGGTCGCAGCTTCGAATTCCACTCAAGGTATGGGTACTCGCGTTTGATTTGACGCTATTCATCCCGTTGTGTATATAAAGGTAATGCAATCCCATTACAGGCCTGGACAGGCCCTTAGGGTTCCAGGAGGTTGAGGGTGTTTGAAAAAATAGTAATAAACACAGTTGTGCCATACGGAGTACTTAGTGTTATTTATGTAGGTACTCGCTTTATTACAAGTTGTGTTGTCTTGTAAATTTAGGCAGGCTTTGCAGTGGGCCAAACCCTCGTCCAATGAGCCCTATCAAAATCTGAAGCTTCTTGCTTTAAGATTAACTTTATGGAAAGATGCAAAGAGCCTAACCGCGAATGCCGAAGAGCGAGGTGGAAACATATTTTGGTGCAATACAAGAAGTGAGGACTTTACTTGCCCCGTTGTGACGTCATAAACACCCGTATTTAACGTTCGCAATTTAAGATTATGCCAAAGGACGTGGGGCATCATTTAATGTGCCTATATTGCCTTCTCAAACGATTTTTTTTCCATGGTTGACAACCCTTAGTGGGCCAGGGCCTCCTCATTATCGAAGCTTCACGATCGCCCTCAGGCACACCATACCACGACTCCTGGACGAGTGACCGGCGTGTCGCAGGGTCTCTACCTGACAACACACAACACACACGACAGACATTCATGCCCCCGGCGGGATTCGAACCCACAATCCAAGCAAGCGAGCGGCCGCAGACGCACGCCTGGGATCGCGCGACCACCGGGATCCGGCTCAAGAGAATATATGGGATTAAATTCGCAATTGAAGGTTATGCTCAAGGACGTGTGAAGTAATTTAATGTCCCTATATTTTTTGTCAAAGGGGAATGTAGGGAGATTAAATTATTTCAGACATCCATGTGCATAATCTTCTAATTGCAAATATAAATATGGGTTATTATTACGTTATTTAGATTTTAATAACAGACCGAGGGAGAATTGTATTAGAGAGATCAAGGATCGAGCTAATCAACCGCAAATCCTGGAAGTCGAAGCCGACGAGGAAGCAGGCACAGATTATAAAGGCCCTTGCATCTTGCACGGTGAAGTGGAATAAACTGTCAAGGAGGTGAGGGGAAAGAAGTCTGCAGGAGGTGCTGATGCACCTGCGGATGTACTAGAATTGTCGGGAGAAGTTCTCAAACTAATGACACACCTGATTAACAACATATATGAGACTAGAGAGTGACCCGAGGATTTATTTAATTCAAGTTACAATGATTATCTTAAAGAAGAAGTCGAAAGCTGCAAACGGCAGCGACCACCGTGTAGGTGTGTGTGTGTGTGTGTGTGTGTGTGTGTGTGTGTGTGTGTGTGTGTGTGTGTGTGTGTGTGTGTGTGTGTGTGTGTCAGTGGTGAATGTCCGGTATAGCTAATATTGCGCCGCTGTAACAATGAAACGAAGGAAACGGCTTTCTGTGTTAAAAGAAAGAAGAAAAAGCTTGTGAATCATTCTTTCGAAAATTACTCCTTTGTGTTACATACAACTTACACAGCTTCTTTGCTGAAAGGCTACTGCAGCGGAGTATTCGCCGGTAACCTTGCCACGTGAAGCGTGCGCACGTGTGAGAGAGAAAGGCACGGAGGGAGAGGCCCTTCTCACTGTCCGTGTAAACGTTAATAACGTGATGATGATAACAGCCGCCGGTAACCTTCTTGTCGTCGCCTGTGTAACAAGCGAGAGACGGAGAAAGACTAGAGCAGCGCAAGGTAGGCTAGTGTAGCGGAAATTTTACCGCCTTACCCGCTGAAAATAACACAGCGCTGAAAGGTTTTATTACTTGCAAGACTGTTTCAGTATTGATGAAGCAGGTCTTGTGGGTTGTTGCGCCGTGTGATTTGGTAATTGCTTCCCGACGTTTCGAAGGAACGTACCGTTTTCATCTTCAGGGGTTTTCTGGTTTCCGTACCGGTGTTTCATGGTTACGATAGAGCTTGGTCTGCGCGTGACGTCATACATTGATTTTTTTGGCTGATATGCTTACAGTGTTTTGGTTGGGCAGCGCGTGTACATTATGGCGGCCCGTCTTGTGACGGGTAGGTGGCTAGTCTGTCAATAAGAAGTTACTAATCTTTTGTTCAACACGACCTGTTTAGTAGAAAAAGGAAACGAAAAATGTCACTAGTTATAAAACGATATTTTGCGTATGGTGAACGAGCATGATATAGTGGTACGTAGAATGTGCGGACCAGCTTCAATTAAGCGGGGGCCACAAGTATATAAACATTTGTTTTCAATAATGTGAGTGTATAACATTTGTAGCCCTCACTGGTTAGCACATTAGCAAAACACGACACTAAAGTCCGACAATTGCACACGATCCTGAGCCAGTTCCATCCACCCGGTACCCCAATCTCAAAACCTGTCTTCAGCTAATTGTTATCCTCCTATCTTCCTATCAGTCTTCAATATCGAAGAGATTTCCCCACCATAATGCTGTATGTGTTTATTGTTTACCCAGTGCTAGTTATATGTCCAACCTGATGTAGCGTCCAGGATGTCTCTATCCTGACAGTAGTACGTGATCAGTAAAAATCAGAGACTTGCTCGCTACCTTATATCTTAAATTATTTATTTCACATTATTTTTCTTATGTTCAGTTCCCAAAGGCTTCTTGTTCAAACACATGTTTCACATCCATAATCAAGACGCGCAATGCACGTATAAACGTAACATGCAGGCGCTTTCTTATAACCACTGCTGCCGTGGAAAGGCAATAAGTGTTACATATTCCGAGTGCGTGTCTGTATCCTTATTCATCCAGCATGCAAAGCGCATGCGCCGTATTGTATTGTCACATATGGCCTGTCTGGTTGTACCATATTTTTCCACATTATCTCATAAAAGACACGACTTTCGTAAAAAAAGTTATTGAACATGAAGTTTGTACTTTTATTTTTTCTACAACTTTTGTTTGCAACATGCCTCATTCTAAGAATTGAGAGAGAGATTATCATAAGCGTACCTAGGTCTTCATGTAAAGTACACGTTATTCTTCTCAGATTTTAATAAATCTTGACTTTGTCGACAGATTTTTTCCAAAAATACGTAAATGTCAAATTTCATGAAACTTCGTCCTGTTGGAGCTGCGTTTTCCCATCCAGATGGACGGACGGACGGACATGCAGGCAGGCAGGCGGGCGGGCAGGCAGAGAGGCAGGCAGGCAGGCAGAGACACAGGCAGGCAGGCAGGCAGGCAGGCAGGAAGAGAGACAGGCAGGCAGGCATGACGAAGCTAATAGTCGCTTTTCGAAATTTTGCGAACGCCCCAATAAGTATAGTTTAATTGTTGCTGTTTTTAAAGCAGGCTAGACTATAACGATTTGTAAACTGAAAATAATTGATTCCAGAATTTGATTTTTTTCACAAACTCTTTTTGTAGCCGTGACATAATTATACTGTTTCTGAAACATGGGACGATGAAATGATAACTGAGAACAAGAGTGAGTGTGTACTTCAGTCTTGAGATATTTGCTCCCTGACATTTCGCATCTATCATTTTTGTGTTACTTTATTGCTTTGAAGTGATTCTTGGTGTCGCTGCAGCTATATTTTGTCCGTTACAACGATAAGTATAAAGTTTGCGCAGTTTGTTGGTAGCTACAAGCAGGACAGTGGTTGGATAGGGATGAATGACAGCTGAGAATCAGAAGACTTCTTTGGTGTTAATAAATCGGTGTACACCCACGTGTCATCTCATTTGAACAGATACGTGCTATAGCGCTTGCAGATTTTATTGCTGTAGCCTGTCTTTGTCGAAACCCAAGTTGCAATACGTGCTCTTTCGCCTGTCGAGGATAGACCGTAAGCCGGTTCTGCCTTTGAGTTCTAACAAACTGCTTGACTGACTGACTGGCTAACAAACTGACTGACTGACTGACTGACTAACCAACTAACTAACTAACTAACTAACTAACTAACTAACTAACTAACTAACAAACAAACTAACTAACTCCATGGAGTGGAGTATTTAGCTAGTCAAGTGATATGCCGCACTCTATGGAACCCGAAATCTCATTACCGTCTTTAGAACACTCCGCCCTCGTCGCTGCCTTTTACAAGATCAGTCCATTCCACGTCCTTCCGTCCTATTTCTTTAAGATCCATGTTATTTTCTACCATTTACGCCCATATCTTCTCAGCAGTCTCTTTCCTTCAGCTTTTCCTTCCGAAGTCCTGTATGCTTTTCTGTTCTTTTTAGATTTGAAATGTACCAGTACGAAAATGCTGTTCATATTTTTTATTTGGTAGTGTGTTTTAAATTTTACATTTATTTACTGTTTGTACGAGTACATTTATTTTATCTTAGCGAAGTCTTTATGCATTTCCAGAAAACCAACCTAAAATAAGTACTGTGATCTGTGGGATTTTTATAGAAACGTGCTTGCCTTTCACAGAAAGAGTTTAAAACGATACGTAAGATTGTGTGTGCAGCATTTAATCAAGCAATTGCACAATCAACAACAAACAACAATTTATTACCTTACGATGTGCCTCTAATTGTGTCAACATCAAACCAATATTTATAACTTCCACGGAATACATGCCACTTGTGGAGGAACTGCATGGACACTGTGTGTACTGTCTCTTGTATAATTACATTTTTCTTCGTCTAGCTATTTTTTCAACCACATGTTAATGTTATTAGCATGAAGTGCATGATGTGGAAGGTCCTGCTGTACTTACGTTCTAACTGGAAATACAGCACGAGTTTCTATTGAATTTTGTGCTGCGCCTCTTCAGTGAGGCTGCCTAGGGGAATTCATTTGGGCTTATTTTGATCCAAGTACAATCCCCTTCTGTGCTTTAAGTTCACATATGTTGATACTGGTTTTCTAAAAATGGCTTATAGTACAAAGACTTTGTAGCTGACAAGTATAGGTAAGGGAAGTAGTTCTGGATATACTTAAGGATAAATTTTGAAAGCACGAATTGTGTTGAAAGGAAGCGCCAAGTTTTATCTTGGATAGATTTTTCAATTTCTGCACTTGATTTTTTGGTCACATATTCTCCGATTTAGGGAGTATTTAGTTTAGTCAGTTTTTGGAAAAGTAAAGTCTAGCATGTGATCTGCAATTATACCCAGGGCACCAGTTTTGAATCAGTAGACAAAAGGCATCTTCATGTCGTAGGACAAGCAGTATAGCACTTTAGAGCAATGAAAATATGTGGCCCCCGAATTTATAGGACCACATGGAGAAAAAAAATGAAATGATCCACGTCATGTGACAGGGACTAACTGCGGATCAGATCCTTCCGGAAACATTTTCATGATACATTTACGGAGTGACCGACACAAGTTGAAGCCTTGCAAACAACACGTATTCCAGAACCACTCAGAAGACACTGGGGTCCAAAATCACAATGGCTTCCATCAACTAACGCGCGATTATAATGCCACTTTACTTTATTTTCAGACACAGGAACTTCTTTGGTCAAGCTCTGTTCGACATGTTCTGGCGTGTTTGAAGATACCACAATTTGAAGTTGTATTGTAAATATCCAACTTTCTCCATGACAGTCACCTTCATATGTCTGTATAATTACTGTTCATCCACAACTGGGACGTTAATGAAGAATAACTCAGAACAAATGTTCAACAGGCCGGTCAGTGAAATTTTGAAATGATAAGTCTTGAAACGAGAAACTTTACCTTAAATTTGACTTTTTTACATTTAATAACTACGTAAAATTACCGAACTCAACATTTTATACGCACTAATAATGTATGCCATTTTTATTATTTGTCTACGAGAAAGTATCTTAAAAATAAACCATAAACTTTACGACAGAATATCTTTTCACATTTAATGGCTCTTCTTTTTTATGTAAAACACTCAGTAATAATATATAATGGAAGTGGACCTCGAAACTCAGTTTGAAATCTACACGTATCCAGACTGTACTGCGTACTAAATGGTAGCGGAACGTGACCATGAACAGGTCACGCGCATGCATGTCTGAATGCTTCATGTGAACAGTATTTTTTTTTCATTATCACAACACGTTTATATCTTCCTCTTGAATGAATCTTAACACTGTTAGTTCGCTAAATCAATAATTACAGATTTTATAATTATGTGCCTTAATTTTCCATTGAAACTTAGAAAACTTTTCGCAACACACACTGCCATGTCCAACACAGTGGAATTCCTGGACAGGTAGTGCTACCAGACGAAGCCATAGTCGATCAGAAATGGCACTGTAACAGCATCTGTCGTTAACTTGAAAAATCATCTCTGTGGACAGTTTGATCCGCAACTAGTTACCGATCCGCAGTTAGGTACCTTACCCTGGAGTTACAATGACAACTAACGCCCATCTAGGCCGTGCCATGGCTCAGGCGATTAGCCGCCGGCCTCCCACCGCGGAGGCCCGGTTTCGATCCCGGGTCAGTCCATGTGGGATTTGTGGTGGACAAAGTGGCACTGGACATGTTTCTCCCCGAGTTCTTCGGTTTTCCCCTATCAGTTTCATTCCACTGGTGCTCCATTACTAGGAAAAGGACAAAAAATAATCATCATTTCGTCTTCATCATAGGGTTGCACAATAAGCCTCATGGCTGCAGTGCGTCCGTAGCGTCTGCTGCGGGGCCCTTCACCACAAAAAACAACCATCTAAAACAATTTTGATACGGTGAATATTTAAGAAGGAACTGACAACCGCTATATTTATATGTAGGTTTTGAATGCTGACCACTAATACCTGAATTAAGTTCTATCACTAATTCTGTTGTAAATTTGTGGAGTTTAAGCGCACTGTTCACTGATTCTTTGACTTCCGGTTTATCAATGGCGTACAATCGGTTACAGTCTGGGTGAGAAAATAGATTTGTATGGGCAGTAAATGAAGATCAAAGCTTACGTGCAGGAGTCAACAAATATAGGCTCAATTCACCAGACACACAAATATTCTACTTGCCAGACATTTCGTCTCAAAATAAACAGCGCCTGGCCACGCTTTTGTAATCGCTCCGCACCGCACATGTATCGTCACATAACATGCAAACACAAGATGTAGCTACGTTACAGTGTATTTACGTACAATGTGTATAGACGATGTCATTTAGGTCTGTTGTTCAAAGATTTTACCATGCTATAGATTTAAATACTGGGACACACGGTGGCGCAGTTGGTTGAGGCACTGTGTTACAAGCCAGAAGGTCGCGGGTTCGATTCCCGATGATGTCATTGGAATTTTTTATTGGCATAATCCCTCCGGCCCTGGGGTCGACTCAGCCACTAATAGAAATGAATACCAGGAATATTCCCTGGGGGTAAAGGTGGCCGGTGCGTAGGGCTGACAACCTTACCGCCGTCATGTGCGAAATTCTGGGAGCCTCAACCTCCTGGCACCCCCAGGGCCTGCCCAGGCCTGTACAGGATTGGTTTACCTTTTACATTTTTTATAGATTTATATATTGGCGCCAATGATCCCAGATGCCGACGCGTCTGTGTATCCACATGCAAAAATATAGGTCCACACACACATTTTCTGCTCATGGGCCTTAAGTTATTCCATCGCCACGGATAAGCAAGGGAGTAAATTTGTCGAGCCATGCATGTGAAGTATTCAAAATTGCAAGTAATGCATACGCAAAATATGAGGAATGCTCCGTCTTAGAGTACGCGTTTCCACTCTTGTAACTATTAACTATCTGGCTTCTTGCTGTCACCTCATACTATATCATCCCCCTGGAATCCCCTTTGTAAGTGCTGTGGTTGTCTCCGGAGAACGATTTCCATATTGGCAGTGGTTTCGCAGGGGAAGTCATGCCGTTGGCTCTTTATGGCCAGCAACCGATGCATTCCGGTTAATACAGTACGCTGAAATGCAGTTGTGTCTTGTGCTTGCGAATTAATACATACTGTTATTTTCTGTCTGTTCTGTGAGAGACGAAGTCGTTGTTGTGAGTTGAGCGTGTTACTTGGTTGAGATATTCGAAACGCGAAAGCCTCTTACTTTCTGTATGGACATTGTGAGCGGTAATTGTGAAACGCCTCTGGGTTCGAATCCTCTTACTTCCACAAGTGAGAAAGACACGCCCAAAACAAGGCCAGTTAATTGCATAATAATCGGGTCGCTAGTAACTAGCCGCGATTGTAGTTGGCGAAGAGCTCCTTTATTAGCATCGAAGAGAATTTCTGATTCCGTTCACGCTGCTGTAATTAACTGGAGCCCGCATGTTTTATTACTGCTCATTGAGAAATTCCGGTCATCGTGTGTGGCGTTTACACTGCTTTTCTTTTTTTGTGAGCCGGTCGGAGTAAGTCTGATGTCGCCGCAACTACTGCAAAGGACACAGTGTACAATTGCGACAACAAACAGGTTTACACAGCGGTAAAAGTGTGGCTTGTGTTCAGGAGTTACCAGGTTCGAGTGTGTTAAGGTATTGACTACCTTGCTGCGGATTTTCCCTTCATTCCCTCGAAGCTATTTCGGGGAAAGTATCCCAGGCTGCGATATATTTTTTACTCATCCGATCCCAGTGGCCGCGCGATCTAAGGCGTGGATCTGCAGCTGCTCGCTTGCTGGGATTGTGGGTTCGAATCCCGCCGGAGCATGGTTGTCTGTCTCTTGTGAGTATTGTGTGTTTTCAGGTAGAGGTCTCTCCGTCGGGCTGATCACTCGTCCAGAGGATTCCTACCGAGTGTAGTGTGTTTGATTGTGATCGCAGAGCCTCGATAATGAGGAGGCCCTGGCCCACTGGGGACTGTTGGGCCATGGGGAAGAACTTTCTCAAGTCCTTGCAGTTCAGTTAGACCCATAGGATATATCATTATCTAATCCCATTTGATGGTAATAACGTGCAACTGATAAAGCGTCGCTACGTAACCTGCAAACATAAACACAGTCGTGAAAATGTATTATTAATTTTGTCAATCACTGCAGGCCTTTGAACGTAGAAGTCAAAACTGCTTTTTAAAGCCGGTGTTAAAAGAAATAGGTTGTGGAATAGATTTATGTGCGTCAGAATTGTTTTCAGTGGTGGCTCTGTTAAACAAAGCAATAAACTTTCAGCATCCATAAAAGGTGGTGGTGTAAGTTGGCTCATGCGTTAACGCGTCTAATTCGTATGGAGGGGGTACAGGTTCGAAACTCGGTCGAGACAACGACTATCTTGACTGAGGATTTTCGTGGTTTTCCGCAGTTCTTCCAGTCAAATGCCGGGATGTTGCCTTAAATTACGTCACAGCTGCTCCATTTCACATCCCTTGTTGTTCATTATTTATTATCAACCGAGCATTCGAAGCTGTAAATATAGTCTGTGTCTCTGGTATCATCTTGAAGAAAAGTACAATATAAGTAAATAAAGGAATATAGGATTTTTTACACATAAGCGAGTGTAAGCTTCTCAAGAAAGCTTCTACTGCATGTAAGTAGATTTAATAAAACCTTAACCTGAGCCAGTTCAATCCTTTTGGCAAGCTCACATTGTTCTTCTCTGACATCTGCGCGTACGTACCTTAAGCCGTTTCTTTCCGTGAGTTTCTTCAGCTATTATTATTATCATCATCATCGTCATCATCATCATCATCACAGAATTCTGTGTTACGGCGGCTCAGTCGATACATCTCTTATGTTCTCGTGTATGTAGGTACGGACAGCCTTGAGCAGCACCTGTAGTAGCATGTAAAAGTTCCGTGATTTCCTGTTGTCAGTGTCAGTGGTTGGCATTTCCATGCATACAGTCGCAATTGACACAGGCTTTCATTAACTGCATGCGATGAGCATTGTATCATTTTCCACACGCCATTAATCTTGTCTCGTTCGATCACAATTAACAAGCAGATTAGACCACGCGATATCCGTCATCCCGAAACGGTTAAGTGTTTAACAGGTTAATTACAGTGTGACGGTCAGCAGTATCTCTGATCATGAATATTTCATAGCAGTTTTCTCGGAATGCTGATCTGTATCTGCGTAGAAATTGCTGGCCTTCTGCTCACTCGTACATCAACCGTGGCGCCCAGACAGGGGCGTGTGTGCAGCTTGTCCGTACTCGTTACACTTAGCAAGTGTTATCATCATTCATAAAAGGTCCTCGCCTGCGTGCTCAAAAATACACTTTTTTTTTCTGACAAAGGTACTAAGCTGTTAAGTTCCGCCATAACATGCTCTAAAGTTGTCTGTCTGTCGTAGCTAGAAACAGATCCTAAGCATGATTGTGCAGCTTCCATTCACAGTTTGTTTTTTTTTTTAGTGGTGAAGGGCCCCGCACGCTACGGACGCACTGCAGCCATGAGGCTTATTGTGCAACCCTATGATGAAGATGATCATTATTTTTTGTCCTTTTCCTAGTAATGGAGAACCGGTGGAATGAAATTGACAGGGGAAAACCGAAGAACTCGGGGAAAAACCTGTCCCAGTGCCACTTTGTCCACCACAAATCCCACATGGACTGACCCGGGATCGAACCCGGGCCTCCGCGATGGGAGGCCGGCGGCTAACCGCCTGAGCCATGGCACGGCCTTCACAGTTTGTTTTGTCCGAAACCTAACCTGGGGTCGAGCAGAATCCCGCGCTGTTACGTTGCGGCAGAATGCTCAAGTCTGGACGCGGCCCAAGCGACACAAGTTCGTATTACCTGGCTCAGAAATATGTCGAGTCAGAGCTTTCTTTTGCACAGGGCTGTGGAGTCGGTACATAAAATCTCCGACTCCTCAATTTTTAAATCTCCGACTCCGACTCCTTCATAAAACCTCAATATGTATTATATGATAATGATAAACCTACTAAAGTGAGAAAAAGGTACCATAAGACATTTCATCAACACCACGTGAATCATCAGGCTACTTTTTAGACTTATAACCTGCATTTAGGTGTAAGTGTAATGGTTGTTGTAGCTAGTATCTATTTAAGATTTTATATCGAGGTCGGAGTCGGAGTCGGTACATTTTTATCGACACCGACTCCACCCAAAATTCCTCCCGACTCCGACTCAACAGCCCTGCTTTTGCACCATGTATGAAAAATTAAAGTACACGCCGTGAAGTTATAGCGGGGGAGTGGGCGTAGGTATATAGCTGTATTCATTCTAAACTTCGGCACTAGGTGGATGTAAGTGGTCAGCCTCACGCCTCGGCCGCTTTATCCCTGAGGAAAGAGCCCCGATACTTATTGAACACGAGGCTGGGTGGGCCCCGTACCCGATGTCGACGTATTAGAGTAGATAAAGATCTCTTGGCCATCCCGGAAGTCGAACCTTGGCTCCTCCAGCCCGTGGCCTAGTCACAATACCGACTGCGGCATTCCGGTTCACGTGTCGTATAATCGTAAGTCCGGAAGTATGTTACCCATACAACGTAAAAAATGCCCACCCCCTCCCCCCACTCTGGAGAGAAACTAACTAACTAACTAACTAACTAACTAACTAACTAACTAACTAACTAACTAACTAACTAACTAACTCCATGGAGCAGAGGCTTTCTTGAAAAGCTAACAGTTTCTCAGCTAGTCAAGAAATTCCCCGCATTTTATGGAACTCGGAGGTTCATTACCGCATTCACAAGAGCCCACCACCTGTCCATATCCTGAGCCAGCTCAATCCAGTCCATGCCCCCATCCCACTTCTTGAAGATCCATTTTAATATTATCCTCCTACGCTTGGGTCTCTCAAGTGGTCGCCTTCCCTCAGGTCTCCCCACCAAAATCCTTTATGCATCTCTCTTTTCCCCCATACGTGCCTTGCCATTGCTGTTATAATGAATTTGGCATGACCCTTAGTTTCCATATCCTTAACCTACTGTCCATTCACGATCTGTTCCAAACTCACTTAAATCCTGACAACTTCTACGGTCTAAAAATCATTGTTAAACAAACTGTCTACGGGGGCATAATGTCCTGGAGGCTTAGAAGGCTTTCTCAGTCCGAAACATGTTAGTGTAGCGACAATATTTTAGAATTGTATCAATTATATTCCTGTGGTGCGCGGTTTGAATATTTTACGGGCCACCTTTTGTTGCTGTTAGTGCTTTTCGTAATTCTGTACATTACCGAGTAGACTGGTGTACCCATAAAAATCCGCTCTTATATTGCGTGTGGTTACCCCATTCTTAACCCCGATATGGTCCATTCTTAATATGGGCCCCTCAGTCTACGGGTGTATTTCGGTAGCGTGTGCCTTGAAAAGTTCATGAATTTAAGTTGCTTCCACCTCAGTAGTTTGCTTGACAACAGTACATAGTGATCACAGTAGGCCAACCAAGGTGGAGAAGTGTCTTATCCTATGTGATTCAGTTCTGTTTTATTTATCGAGCTCAGTACATGCAGCGTTAAGTGGCAGAATGGTTAATTAATTAATTGGAAATGGAATGGAATACAGCAGTCGTAGTCTGATTTTAAGTGCTGTATCGGCGTTTGACTTGTGGTACTGACGAAAAGGCCCAAAAATTCCCAGTCAGTAGAGCCGGTCTCTGCGCCGAGTTTAGAACGCGGGTTCTATTGAATAAGAAGCAATAGTGCTACACAATCGGCCAAGACGTTCTCTTGGTACCGTAACTAGTGGCATAATATTTGTACCGATTGCCGCTAAATTTTACTTTGTATTGGCACTAGTTGAATCAGGAGATGGCGCGGATGGACACAAGCAAGCCCATTATAAGGTCCCGAGGAACGTGTCACAGAGGTCCCTGTTGCGAGCCAATAATGATTCTGAAATAGATGTTCTGTTGTTCAGAAAATGTTGGTCAATTTAAGTTTTATTGTATTACTTGCCAGATGACGATGGTGGTGTAGACATTCCGGTGGGATATGTTGAATATAAAGAAGCCGGCTTAGTCCGAGACCACAATTGAGGCTGGGTAGTTTATCTGCCGACAGACTGACTGATCACACCTTAGTCGTGGCAGCTGATCTGCCCACAAAGTGACCGATCACACTTCAGACTGGGCAGCTGAACCGCCAAACGACTGACTGACCACACCTCAAATTGGGTAGCTGGTCTGGCAACAGACTGAGTGGGCACACCTCAGACTGGGCAGCTGATCTGCCAACCGACTGACTGATCACGCTTCAGACTGGGCAGCTGTTCTGCCAACAGACTGACTGATCACACTTCAGACTGGGTAGCTGATCTGCCAACAGACTGACTGATCACACTTCAGACTGGGTAGCTGATCTGCCAACAGACTGACTGATCACACTTCAGACTGGGCAGCTGATCTGCCAACAGACTGATCACACCTCCGACCTGGCAGCTGATCTGCCGACAGACAGACTAACCACACCTCAGCCTTCGCAGCTGATCTGCCGACGTACTGACTGATCACACCTCAGACTGAACAGCTGATCTGCCGACGGACTTATTTATGAGCAAACTCTCCAAGACGTTCGTTATTCATATAGAAATGCTTACTAAATTAAGCTGTCTTGTCTTTCTGGCTTCCAACCCACAGTTGGCTGGCACAGCGCAAGGCGTCTTGCTTGTTATCAGGACGCACTGCTTCGCATTCCGGCCTTGCATGCTTCATCTCATGCGGTTCATGAATCTTTGCGATGTTCGATCCCTCGACTCAAACGTCCGCGAACTCACTGACAGGAGGTGAGGCAAAAATAAGTTGCCGCCTATTGGGAACTGATAAACTGTCATAGAAGTGAAACTGTGATTTTACTGTCAGAGCTGGGATGTTAAGTAGCGTGTACCTTATGAGCTGCAGTTTATGTATTCATCAAGGCTGGTGCGTGTGTGTGTGTGTGTGTGTGTGTGTGTCCCAACCTTCAGACTAGACAGGCAACTTTACTGCTAATTGTTTTCAGTCAGTTTTACTGCTTCCTGAGCTCATAAATTAATCCTCCTTGTAAAAATAAAAACAGTCTGTCATTCCGCCGTATTTGTAATGGTCAAGCTGTCCAGCGCTATTCACGAACTCCATTTTAAAGCTGTGCCCAAAGATTGTGCAAGTCAGAGATTACCAGTTGGCCAGACGTGTTTTGGTCTGCGTGTCCCTAAATGAACTTATGAAGGAAAGTTCTTAATTGAGAAGCTAGTAGTCGCTCAGCAGGTTAAGATATTTTGTGTATTACGTGGAGTCTGAGTACTTATTACCGTGTTCAGAAAGGCAACTCCTACGTCTATCCTAAGCCATATGAATCCAATCTACACACTCATACCTTATTTATTTAAGATCCTTTTCAATATACTGTTCCCATCTTTCAAGCCGCCTGATTGATATTGTGTATGTATTCCTTATCTCACCGATGTGTGCCACATACTCTTCCCCTATCATCTTTCTATTTCACCACCATAATAATATTTATTGCAGATTTTGCCGTTTTCTCCAGCCCCTTGTTGCTTTTTGCATCTTAGACAGTTGACCGATATAGATCAAGATGAAATTCAGTGGCTGATTTGTGCGGAAATATTTCCGTGCTTACAGTTCAAACCCTCGACGTCAAATTATTTACAGTGTGTGAAATAACTTTTTAGAGGGGTGATATTTTATCTCCGTAAATTTCTGAGGATGTGTTTCCGGGCCGACGGCCACTGTAACCACATGACTCAGCATGACAGCTCAAAACTGCCTTGTTTGGTCGTAGCCTATCATTTAGCGACAAACTTTACATCTGGTTGTTATTTGCAACGTAATAGTGTCTTAATTATTTATTGCGTTGCTGGCATAGGGTCTGGTGGAGGTGAAATAATACCACAGTACGAGTACATCGCCATTTTACACAACGCAGCACTACGTGAATGCCGGCACGTAGACAATTGCTAACTTCGCAAAAGAATATTGAAGCTAGATGCATGTTAACATGTAAACGCTAGTGGCTTGCTTATATAGGCTGTCTGCAAGGTGCTGTGTCCTTGGTTCGAAAAAACATCCAGCACTTGTATATGAGTTTAGAGGTGAATATAGACTCTTTGGGAACTTACATAATGGCCAGTGACGCTTTGATGCAGTACTATTAGTAACAGTTAGGTCTGTGGCGGGGTTTTTAGTGAAATTTGCAGAAATATGCTTTTTTTATATCTTATCTGTCCGCACTTAACAAATCGAGCACGGCTAAACGACTTTTGTGAAATCTTACCTTGGGGGGGGGGGGGGGGGCGGGCGGGGAGATTAGAATAGGACGGACCTCAAAGTAGGCTACGGCTTTCTCCTTGCCCGTTCTTTAAAGTCTACAGATTTTTCCACAATTCAAGCTATGTAGCTAATCTTAGTGACAGCGTCGTTAATAACACCATATAAATAAAAAAAAAATATATATATATATACAGTCGAACCCGGTTATACCGACATCGGTTTATACGACACCTCGTCTATAGCGTCAGATGTTCTGTAGTACCAATTATTTCCTCACTCTTAACCATAACGTTATACTATTCGGTTATAGCAACACTCGTTTATAACGACACAAAATATTGAATCCCCTTCATGACGTTATAACCGAGTTCAACTGTATATATACCTAAAGTCTCCCAAGTGTCCCTTCCTGACAGGTTTGCTAATTGAAGGTGTGTGTGTGTGTGTGTGTGTGTGTGTGTGTGTGGAACGCGCAGTCGGTATAGCGACTAGGCCACAGTCTGAACTATCCGGGGTTCGAATTCCGGCAGAGGAAACCGATTTCTCACTTTTGAAAAATGCCCATACTAGCTCTGGGATCCCACCAGCCTTTGTTCAATAGGTACCGGGGTTCATTCTCGGGAGTAAAGCGGCCGGGGCGTGAAGTTAACCACTCACCTCCGTCTGGCGCCAAGGATAAGATAGGTTGCTGCCTGTACACTCTCTGTGTGCCCTAATGGCGTGCGTGGACACGGACAACTGTAACTTGACGTGACTCATCCACCTCACTCACCGTACATACAAATATTTCAAAACAATTGTTATCGTAATGGGATCTGTGCATTTAATCACGTTTGAATTTTGGTATGACTGTCCATTTTGATGAAGATTTGTGTCCTTTGATTAGAATTCTGTGTGCAGTAAGTGCTGTTGAAGACGGTGAGGAGAAGCGTTAAGCTCGCCTAACAACTTTCACTGCCAACTGCACGCATCAAATACCAATTCGAGTCCTGTGAGTGGTTTGGGAGGTGAAATAATGTGACCAATACATTGACACTGCATCCGCACTGTGCCTTTGCTTTGATAAGCTTATTGCATAAGGTTCTGCTAATATTGAAGCAATGTGCTGGCAGGGATGAAAAGCAGAAATGCTTGTGTGGTCGTTCTAGAGGCTGTTCTGACGAATGTTTTGCCACATACTACGTAAGTTCTGGGAAAAATACATGGCCTACGTTTTCCTGCCTCTTCTTCGGTTTGTATCATGAGGCCAACAAAAATTTGTAAATTAATAATTTTGCAATGAATTATGCTTACATCCACAAGTACAGGTTACTGCTACCTGAACTTAGAAGCTCATAATTTCGCACGATCGTCGTGTTTGTTATTTTTAACACAGGAATACAACGTGTTGACTGGATTCGCAAATTTTTTATGATGTTTTCATATGAAAATTTTCAACTGTTTTTGCAGTGTTTAATACGGAAAGCTAAATATAGATTTTTATTGCCACCATCTTGTTTTTTTCATGGCTCGACATCCCCTAGTGGGCCTAGGCCTCCTCATTAGCGAGGCTTCACGATCACACTCAGACACACCACACTCGGTAGGACTCCTCTGGACAAGTGATCAGCCCGTCGCAGAGACCTCTACCTCAAAACACACTATACTCACAACAGACAGACAGCCATGCCCACGGCGGGATTCGAACCAGCTATTCCAGCCAGCGAACGGCCGCAGACCCACGCCTTAGACCACGCAGCCACCGGGTTCGGCACCATTTTGTTTTACATTCAGTAATATAAATTACTGTGTTAATATGTACATATTTTTTCGAATATTTCAATCAGCGCCTCTGAAGAGAAGAGGCCAGTTGGAGGAATTAGGCGTAGGTGGAAGGCTAATATTAAAATTAATTTTAGATAAATTATGTATGAGAGTATACGTTGGATTTACCTGGTTCAGGAAACGGTCTTTTGGAGGGCTTTTGTGAACGCTGTAATTAACACAAGGCTTCAGAATAGACGGAGGATTTTATCGCCACTTGAGCGGCTCTTAGCCTTTCAAGTTGTCTGCTTTATGGAATTAGTTATAAGAAATAGAACTTTGTCGTAGGATCTCAGGTTGCAGCATCATATATGTTTTCATTGTCTTTAGACAAACCAGAGAAACTAATACGAATTTCCATTACAGAAGCATTGATCATTCAAATGATACTGATAAGGCCAAAGTCAGACTGGACGCCGCGGGCGTTTGTGATAATTCTCACCGAACGTCTAATTGCAATTGGAGGTTACTACCATGCACACTCTTCTTTATTAGCGGCCTGGCTCCAGCCGCCTTTGATATAACAAGGGGGTATTGAACTTGATTTTGAACCTTCTAACACTTGTTCATGGTTATCACTGCAAATGAGCTGCAAGAGTTCTTTCAGAAAATTGCTGGCACTTTTCGTTCTACGCACAAGTCGTATCCATTAGAAACAACGCTCCTGCAGGTGGCGAAATTCGTAGTGTTGTGAAGGTCAGTAACAGAAATACCTCGGGCCAGCTGACATTAATTAATGCTGACTATCTGTGGGTGTTCGGCGATATAAATTACCATGTAAATATTCAAACGTAAGCACGTGGCTTTAAGTTAATGCCAACATGAGAAAGATAAACCGAACTATTTGTGTGTGATAAATAGTCTATAGTAAAACTGCGAAGATCAATGTCAACTAAGTACGCGATACAAGGCCATGTACGTCCTAAAAATAAAGCTTGAACGTCCCCAGTTTCAACAGGAAACTTAAGCTTGTCTGTTACGCGTGCAGTGATTGATGTAAATTGTAGGCCTGTTTTCAAGTACTGTTCTCACACACAAACTTTCTTGAAGCTTTGATAGTTGTTCAGCTGACCAAGAAATTTTCTGCTTTCATGACACCCGACATTTCGGTATATTGTCCACAAGAGCCCACCATTGGTCTCATATCTTCTTGAGTCCATTGCTCATCCTCACAATCTAAGGTTCAGTTTAATATTCTCCCATCTATCCTTACATCTTGCATGTGCTCGTTTTCCATCAGGTTTTGGTCTAAAATTTTGTACAGTATGACTTCTCATCTCTTCTACATGTGATGTATCCACCACACACATAGGCCTGTAATGTAACACGCATAGCCGGAGGTGAGAATAAGTACAACATTTTATTTGGAACGCTTGAAAGAAAATACTACTTCTAGTGCCTAGGCATACATAGGAGGGCTATTAAAATATGTCTTTGGGAACAGGGTGTGAGAATGTGGATTGGACTCACTTGTTTGAAAGTTGTGCCCAATAATAATGCTTTTGTGCACAAGAGAATGAAACGTAGACTTCCATAATAGGCAGCGATATCTTGGCAAGATGAGCACTTGTCAGTTTTCAAGGTCTGTGTTCCATGGAATTAATTAATCCTTAGCGGATTCACAAATATTTGGGCCTAAGAGGGACGAGGCGAGAGGGAAGTGGGGAAGACTACATGACGAGGAACTTAATGACATGTTCTCATCACCAAATATTATTCGGGTAATAAAAAGAGAAGAATTAGATGGGCGGGGCATGTAGCACGTGTGGGGGAAAGAGAGGCGCATGCAGGATTTTGGTGGGGAGACCTGAGGGAAGGCGACAATTTTGGAGACCCAGGCATAGATGGGAGGATAATATTAAAACGGATCTTCAAGAAGTGGGATGGGGGCATGGACTGAATCGAGCTGGCTCAGGATAGGGACAGGTGGCGGCCTGTTGTGAATGCGGTAATGAACCTCCGGGTTCAATAAAATGCGGGGAATTTTTTGACTAGCTGAGAAACTGTTAGCTTCTCAAGAAGGCCTCTGCTCCATGGAGTTAGTTAGTTAGTTAGTTAGTTAGTTAGTTAGTTAGTTAGTTAGTTAGTTAGTTTNAGTTAGTTAGTTAGTTAGTTAGTTAGTTAGTTAGTTAGTTAGTTAGTTAGTTAGTTTAGTTAGTTAAGTAGCGGTTCATAAGCCTTTTTATGCAGTGTTATATCCGTACTGTTTATTCAACTCTGTCTACAGTACGAGGTACTCTGTTTTATGTGAAATAAATTAAATTAAGTCAAATTAAGAATGCAGAATTGAAGAAACGGCATTTAGAAACCCATGCCACTTAGTAAATGGTTATATCTGTGACAGGCTGGAACATTTCCTGTCACTGCAAGAGGTGTCAAGTGGTCTGTGATATCTCAAAGTCGGAAAGGTGAGGTTTCGCCTGTCGTGCTAGTGTTTATGTCGGGAGAGGTTAGCCTGCTGAGTGAAGGTCTGCACACGGACGGCGTTTGGACAAAATAAACCGACAGGCCAATGAACGGTATTAATACGTCGGCCTGTAAGTCGGCGTGACTTGACTAGTATAGGCCTGCATACATAGAGATCCCCATTTTAGAAAACCAAAACCCGGAATACTTAATAGCATTCTGGAGCTGCGGGAGGGGGTGGAAGTCAAAATTTTTCATCCATCACGTGGTGTAAAAGGCAGAAACATTTATGAACATTACAACGACGACGACGACGACGACGACGACGACAACAACAACAACAACAACAACGAGGTAGTTCAGAAAAAACTGACACACAAAAATTAAGTAACAATAAGAAGAATATTGCCCAAATTCAGACACTCTGTTCACTTACTGATGTTACAGTGGAACTCGGTTATAACGTCATGACAGGCACTGAATATTTTGTGTCGTTATAAACGAGTGTTGTTATAACTGAGTAGTGTAACGCAATGGTTAACAGTGAAGAATTAACAGGTACCAGAGAATATCTGATGCTATAGACGAGGTGGCGTATAAACCGGTTTATTAACCGGGTTCGACTGTACTTTATGTATCCATTCCTCATCCTCCGCACTCGCAGTTCACACTCCATAATCCAGGCCAGCTGAACCCTTAGCTCGCGGGCAACGTATTGCTCGCGACACAGCTTTGTTATCTGAAGAGACATTTGTACTGAGACAGTCTTTCCAATCCTTTCCCTGAAAAGTCCTAGATAGAACGACTAAGGAACTTTGAGAACTTCTGAGCTGTTTATTTAGGAACACATATATTAAATTGCTAATTCATTTTATAAAATTGTGCTTAAAATATAGACGCACTAACCCAGGTTGTGAATTGAGTGTTTTGTAAATGTGTTATATTATTATCAGTGTATTTTAATGCACATGATGTATAGAAAAATGCACAGGTAAAATTATGCACACTTGTGTGATTGTACGTATATTTATTCATTATTCCTTTTGTGCACTGAATTTCATGTTGCCTGCACGCAGACCAAGTTCTGCTGAAGTTGCGCGCACCACATGCAATCTTCCATGCCCTCTCCTATTCTGTGCTGTTGTTATCTGCATGATGGAGCTTGTATTTACGTAGATATTTTCTTCTATGGTAGAAAGTCAAATGTTCGTACATTTTTTCTGAAATATTCTCTATTTAAGACTTTGAAAACTCCGGGACATTTGGCGTTTGGAACCGAATTTTGGGAGACACTGCGACAGAGAACTTTAAAGCCCTTCAAGCCGGGACCGTCCCACGAAAACTGGAACGAATGGAATCCATAATCGTACAATAAACCGGACACTGATATGAACAGAAAACATTGCAACACCGCCTTCGAGTGGGTGGCACACCTGCTTCTTTCGCGGGAGTTCCGAGATGAAACCTCGACCCGGAGACCGGATGAGGTTATGTCGTGATGATCCGCAGTCACTTCATTTGCTCCTTACACAATATATCCAATTCCTTATTAATTTATCATGCTGTATTTCCACCCTAGACACATACAGTTTGAGGCACTGACATTTTCTTTAAATAATTAGTATCGTTATAATCAATAAATAGGTAAAAATCACTACCGTACTTCCGGTCTCATAAGACACTTTTTTTTCTGAAAATTGTCCCCAAAACCCACCCTGCCTCTTAATGTAGAAGTTTGGAGGCTGTCAGGTCCGCAAAACTTACTTTATTTTCAAATTACACCTTGCGTCTTATGAGGGGAAAAATATGGAATGTTACATTTTGACGTATGCAGAATTTACAAACGCTGTGTTTGCGATTTGCGTCCCTTGTTGGATTGTTTGTTTACTGGATACGGAGCCGCTTTACAGATATTACACTGCCCGTGTGGATGTACAGCATTTTGTTGTTGACAAAGCTAATTAGACTTGTAGAGGCGTAAATATGTTGTTTGTTGTTTTGTTAAGTATGCAATACACAATATATAAATGTTTTAGGTAATTATAGTCGCAGGACTTAATGACTTACGCAACGTATTTTTGTGGAATTTTTGTACAGTGAACAGTTCTAAAAGTCCGCTTAAATACAAATAAAACTTCACGAGTTGTAGGGAATGAAGACGGACCAGAATAGATTCATCGATATTCATCCGCCAATTTAGGATATTAAACAACAGGACAGACGGACATGAGCTTCTACTTGTGTGGTGGTTTTACTCATTTTGTGCTTCGCACTGAAACTAAACACATTACAGCTCATGATTTGAACACTATAACGGCAGTTAATAGACAGTTAAACACTATAACGACTGTTAGACGACAATTAAACGTTATACTGGCAGTTATTAGACAGACATTAAACCTGAAGTTAGACAGTTAAACACTATACTGGCAGTCCGACAATTAAATACATCCCTGTAACTGTACTGCTTTCGTTCTATTTGACGATATTTATTAATATGCCATATTTGAGCAGAAGTAACAATATTTGAGCAGAAGTAACAATATTTGAGCAGAAGTAACAATATTTGGAAGGAATGGAACCCCTGAAAATTATGCAGCACAGACGTGCAAGTTACAGCTGTGAAGCCGGGGCTCAGATGAAACAACTGGACACGAACCACAGCTTCTTGTGTCTGCAGTGCTTACAGGCTAAGAGTCAATTGTTAAGTAAAGTTTTATTGTTTTTATTTGGACGGCTTGAAACATTCTGGCGATCATGTAGGATTAATTTATATAGAGGAATGACATCCAGTTTGATTGAATAATTTTGCCTGCCAGAAGGAGTGACTGTATCCTCCGAGATATAAATAACAGCTGCTGAATGTCATACTCATAAACGGCCATGTGACACACAGACGGACAGACACACAGTGCAGATCGCATAATTAGAGCTTATGTACTTCATTTGACTCTTCATCCCGGCTTCTGGTTGAACTGAACACAGTTGGGGTTACCAAGGATGTAAATTTTCTACATAAAGATATTACACACGTGTTGAATGTTAATTTGTTCCCTTCTGGTTTCATTTTATGTTCTCGTGGCGATGACTATGACGATTGCTGTATTTTGGGATGTGACGCCGTGTAATCTAGTGGAAGTGCACCGACCTTTCAGAGGAAGAGGATCAGGGTACGTAAATATTTTCGCTTATGACGGCAGCAATGCATTCCTCTGAAACGTCGGTAAACATCTACTCTTCTACAAGGCATTACTTCCCAGGAGACACGAACATTCTCCTCGCTTTATGGTTTAGACTATCGGCGCGTTTTCAACTCTGCAAGTTGTGTTGGCTGGGAAGGAAAGATAATTTCCCCCAACTAATCCGATGAATGTCATAGGGAGTTGTCACGCACTGTCATGATGTTCGCATCGAGCGGAAAAAGGAATACCATGAACGATTGTCAGTCAAAATATCCGGTATACTGACGAAAATTTTGACCAGCGACCCTCCGAAAAACAAAGCAGGGTGCTAAACCCAAACCACCACGGTCTGTGCTGCTCAGCAATGTACTGTGGGCGGTTTCTGTAATTCAAAGCAGCTGTTTCTGTTGATGACAATATTACCACAAAATTGACTTAATCTGTATTGGCCAAATGGGTCGCGCATGTCCTATTAAATGTAAGGCTTTATGGACGAAAGGAAAAACGCTGTCCCACGCAGGTGCAGGGATGGACATTTAAAATGAAAGTAATTCCGTTCGTCAGCAGCTACATTGGGATTGAAAGGCCGGAATATAAAGTTAAGGACAAAAAAATGGCGTTTCACCAACTGCCCCAGCATTTCCTTCTGCTGCACGTTTGTAAACACTTCTTCAGTTTGTTATGAAAGAAGCACAAAGCTTTTTCATTTGTTAGACGGCCTCTTAGTTTGGTGTTTTTTATTTCTCGGACGAACATAATTGGTAGTAGTTGATATCCAAAGCTAAATACAGTGGTATGTTTTCTTACAGCTGTCTTTTTTATGGTAACCATAATTTCCAATACGAAGTAAGAGTTCTTATGGCCGTGAATGTTAAAATCTTCGGTGATGCTGCACCGCGTATTATGGTAGGTATATAGTTACATACCATAAGACGGCAATCTTATGGCATTTCAGTATTCTATATGGAAACATAAAGCACGCCGAAACGTGTATTTTGTGACTTGATAAGTTACTGAACTTTCACATTACTCCAGATGTTAATTTACGGAGATACAACGTGTATTTACGGGAATTAAAAGTGGCATTTTTGCCACTGGTTCGCCGTTCCGCCACACTGCCATTAAATGTGGGAGGTCTGCACAGACAGCATTCGGTAAGAATAATTCAAAGCATTTTTTCGTCTTTGCTTCCATCTTTTATGGGTTGTACATGAGATTCTTTTGGAACATTCTGGGCCGTAATGCTTTATACAGACAAAAACACTAATCACCAGCAAATGCACAAAGAGAGTTTTATCATCAATCGTAACACACTCCTACATGTTTCGACCCTGCTGGGTCATCTTCACGGAGAACTTTTTTGTTATCGTTACGCTAAGGTTGCACTTTACAGTTGAGTGAGAATGTGCTGTTGACTGTGTACTGCGTTGTTTTTGGAGACGTGAACTCTCTGCGGTCCCGCAGTACAGTCAACAGCACATTCTCACTCAACTATAAAGTGCAACCTTAGTGTAACTATAACAAAAATTTTCTCCCTGAAGATGACCCAGCAGGGTCGAAACACGTAGGAGTGTGTTACGATTGATGATAAAACTCTCTTTGTGCATTTGTTGGTCATTAGTGCTTTTGTATATTATAGTGCACGGACATGGAGCACATTAAAGCTTTATACAGATTTTGAATTTTTATAACAGTCTTTTAACGTGGAATGAAGTATGTTGCTCGAACCGTAAGAGATTTTGTATATGCACATTGCAATGATTTTATTTCTGTGACGTTATAAGTATGCTGCGTGCGTGTAACAGGCGGAGTCTACCGATAGCGAGATTTATAATGGAACGAGTTGTTAAAGAATTGGAAGACTGCAGCGTTTCGGCTGTGTATGCTCCAGACTTGTGTCCATCAAGGGAAACGATGCGGGATTTGACATGATGAATGTAATTGTAGGGTTAAAGCAGTTCTAAATACAAACTTGAAGGATAAAACACGATATCCTAATACTACGTGTGTGTTTTTCTGGACCGAAAGTTGAATTAGTAATGCAGGTGAGCATGTTGAAACGAAAAGACGCTTTGGCATTGAAGGATATGTTCCTTACACACCCCGTCCTTATAAAGTAGACAGTGTAACGTGAATGAAAAACTTGGGAGAAAAGTCGGAGCGTTCGACTTGTAACGTCTTGAAATGACACGTGACTCCATGTTGATATGGCTAGGACATGAAGACAGACCGCATGGGTTCTCATTCACCCGGGGCAGGATCATTGCTGGGATGCCTTCGCCGGTTGAAGAAACACGCGAACTACAAAATGAAAGACGCCGGCATCGAGGCGCTTCTCTTTATCAATGGCACGTCACGCGAAGCAGATTGACACGCCGTGCTCAGTGGCGGACCGCAATGATGTTGCCTGTGTCTGGCCGTGTTGAAGGGCCTTTCTTGATGAGTTCATTTTTTTTTTCAACCTGGTCCGCTGCGTTTGTGGAACACCTAGAATCATTACCGTGAACCAGTCGAATCTTTTACACCCTGTTTCTCTAGGATGTATTTTAATATTACCTCTGCCCTCACATAGATCGTCCAAGTGGCCTCTCCTTTTTGTGTAGCATTAATGATCTTGATTTTTATGTGGCAGGTGTCTGGTTCGATCTATGCCAAATTGTCGGAAGCCCTTAAATATTTTCATGGTTTCTGTCACTCTGCACCGCGAATGTCGGTTTAGTATGAGATATGACGCTGTGTCGCTGGATGATTTTCGATGTTTCGACGCAACGTGGTGCCTTCATCTTCAAGGGTCAAGCAGTCTAATAGGAATGAACTTCGAGTTAGTGTCAGAATTGCAGTCTTCTGGGACGTGGGGTCCTGGCATTTTGTGAGTGGATCCCGACGTTTCGAAAGAGCATAGTGATTTAATCTTCAAGGATCAAACAGTCAAAGAAGAATAGTACCTCAAAACAGTCAATAACCACTAGATTTCCAAAATGTCTTCACTTGTTATTCGTGACCATTTTTTCTATTTCATTTAACACTATCGTCCTAAACTCTGCAGAACAGACTGACTGATCTTGGGTTATGTAACCTTTCGTTTTCAGCTATACGCCTACTGGGTGTCTGGCATTGGATAGCAGTGTTACTAATAACAGTGGCGTGGGAAGGATGTGGAATTAAACGGTCTTGACGTGTTTTACGCTACTGTCGCTACTTTTTCTGGAAGGACTGAGGAGATTCACGAACATTTCAATGAGCATAACCGGACTGTGGACCGGGATTCAAAACCAGCAGCTACCGAATACGGAATGGAACTGCCAGCCATCTAACCGCAACATCTGACAGGCAGTGTAAAGTCTTGTTTTTAAAGGACCACCCATCCGTATATGCGTGCAGCATGATTCGCTATTCCGTGATCGCGCAAAATGCGGCTGATTAGTACTCTACAGTTTTGACTTGTTAAGAACCACGCGTGTGATTGTCACGTGATCACGCATAAGTTATCATTGATTAGTGTCCCCCCCCCCCCCCCCCCCCGCTTTCTCCTCCAGCCATACCATCAACGTTTGCGTGTCACGTAGACCTGTTACTATCAATGGGTTGATTTTCAGTAATGGAATGTGGATCTTTTAATGATAGTTTTGATTGAAAAATTCAGTTGATCTCGTGAAAATGCGTCCTGCTCTGTACCAGTTGGGTCATAAAATTTAATATGGTATAAAAGCAAATCACGGGACCTCGGTGTGAAGGATTTGAAACTTCGCCAGCTTTACTGACGAACAGAAAATCCAAATTCTATGCCGCCCTCCCACATAACACACACACACGCGCGCGCGCGCGCGCGCGCGCGCGCACGCACACACAGAGCTCATGTCTCACTCACCTATTCAATAAACAAGCCTGGAATCAAACTAGGCCTGTCGAGGATTCTTCGGTTGCAGACACTGGAATAGAAATGACGCTGTGATGCACAGACAGGAAAAGCGTCTCTTAATAACCACTATCCCGCAACGCGCAATCACGCGTCACCCATTCACGGATGCGGAGTACTTGATAACGAAGGCTCAACAGTGGTACCCTTTTCCTCACGTGGTTGTGTTTTGTGTGTTGCAGCCATCCTCCAGCGGCACTCGGTGAAGACGGGCCAGCTGCTAGTACAGAGCGTGGCGACGTGTCTCTTCCTGTGCATGGACAGCTGCGGACTGCTGTATGGTTCGGTGCGTTGCTTTGCACTTCCCTAACTCGTAAGCCTCAAACTTGCTGATGTAACCTTCCACTGAACCTTACAGGCTACGTAGCGGCTATTTTACAAAACTTTGTATGAGTATCTTGCCGCTGCAGGCCATCACAATTGTGGCTGCATGTATGAAGCATTTAAAGCCTAGTGGTTACTATACGTACCACCAAGCTTTGTACTAAAGACCCTGTAATTTGCCCACGCTCTATGTTTATGCCTTCCATTGTCCACCCTGTATGTTTATGCATTCCGTTATTAGTTTCACAACAAACAGCCGTTATTTCCCTGTACAGCATTCCCCGATCGGTCTCTGTAATGGAAGCTCATTATGATCAGTGCGGGGTGCGAAATTAATCCTTTTATAAAATGTAGATTGGTTGCCGTCTTCACATAATGATACTGTGTGAGGGTTTTCTCCGAACATTTCGGTTTTTCACTGCCTGTATTACTCCACCAGTGCTCCACACTCGTCTTCCTCTTGATACTGCTCTTTATCGTGAGGACATGTGGGTGAAGCCTTGGCAACTGCAAACGGAGCAGTCTCTTTCGCATATTGAAAGCAACGAACAGAAGCGTACTTACACGTTTTGGTCTTCAAAAGCTTAAATATTAGCATAACGGACTTGAAAATGTCTGAGCTGGGATGAATATTGACGCTGTAAGTGGCAGCAAGGCGCTTCTTTCTTTCTTTCTTTCTTTCTTTCTTTCTTTCTTTCTTTCTTTCCTTCCTTCTTTCTTTCTTTCTTTCTTTCCTTCCTTCTTTCTTTCTTTCTTTCTTTCTTTCCTTCCTTCCTTCTTTCTTTCTTTCTTTCTTTCTTTCTTTCTTTCTTTCCACGTAGGCTAAATGAAGTCGGTGCTGACAAATTATATGAATACATGTTGTACCCAGTACTTAATCAACAAAAATTACATCTTAATCTTAGTGCACATTAAAAGTTGTACTTACTGAAGCTTGATGCTGGGTAATTTCTCTCGGAGATCAAGAGCTCTTAAGCAACGTGTAAATAAGAAACAAAACGGTGACATCGACAGTCCTGCCTCAAGGGGAGACCATGGGAAATACATGGCATTTGTTAACTTCCCCTGGCCTCCGCTTGAGGCAGCACTGTCAATGTTTAACTTTAGTCTTTTTCTTAAAAGTAATTTTTGTGAAGGGTTTAATAGAAACAAAGAGATTGCCATCAGTGCCTAATCACAAGCTTTCAAAAAATGTGTATCTTGAGAATATCCGCTCTGTGTTTCTGCAGGTCGTGATGTCGCAAACAGACCTTGCCATGTCAGTGTGTGTGATGGTGGTGGTGATGATGATGATATGCTGGCATGTATGAGATTTGCAATTTTCACGGCGATAAGAACCGTATTGTCATAGCTGGGTTATAAAACTCCGGTCTGTTTTGGAGAACTCGGCTGCCTAAGTATTCAGGGTAGAAGTGAAGGTGGAGGCAGTATGCTTTGTTCTTCAGAAGCTTTGGTACACATCCACCAGATTCCTCGAAATCATAAACTAGAAGAATACAAGTATGCGTATCCAAGTTTCTTAACGCGTGTGCAGGTGCAATGTGGCGTTCTTGGTTTGACAATTATTCTGTGGTTACAGATATTAATCATATTCACGTGTTGTCTAAGTCAGTAAAGTGGGGATGACAATTTTCTGGGACGTGTTTCCATGCAGTTTGGTAAATTATACCGGCATTTCGGAGAAGCCATCTACCCCCATCGTCTGGCTAAACTAAACCCTCGCCCTTCTGCTATCCTGCTGTCAATTTTAATTTTTAGTTTTCTGTGATGGACAAATAAACTTATAATTTAAAGCCACTTTTCTGGTTTCGTAGTACCATAGAGTTTAAACTTTTTTCCTTCTTATTCTTCGATGTTACAAGCAGTTCCGAGCCTGGATAGCCTCTGTAATATAGTTCCCTCATCTTCCTTGGGACAGGCGAAAAACTGGGCTGTTAGGGGATGAGGCAGTCATGCAGAATGTAAAAAGATAATGCTATTCCTGTTCACAACATGAAGAAAGAAGGGTAACAGAGATGTAGCTCCATTTATTCTTCTTAACATCAAGGGGCGGGATAGCGTAGTGTGTATAGTGACTAGGCTACGGGCTCGACGGTCGGGGTTTCGAATCCGCCATGGGGGGCAAGAAATATTTTTCTTCTCCAAAATATCTTGACCTGCTCTGGGGCCCACCCAGACTCCTATTCAGTGGATGGGTACCCGGGGTTCTTTTCCTTGAATAAAGCGGCCGGGTAGTGACTTTGTCTAATCACTTCCCTCTAGAGCAGAGGTTAAGAATGAATGGAACTATACCTTTATAGTGTCAACTTCTGCCTTTACATATTATTCTTAACCTCGTCATTAGATGTAGATGATTTGTTACTTCACGCCCTGGCCGCTGAACCCCCATTGCATAGGAGGGTACTAGTTACAAAACCTTTGCTGTAACGGGACGGGTAGACGGGATATTCGGCCATGTCCATACCTTGGCTTCCGGGGACTCGGGTTTTTGGTGCTCAGGCCTTTAAAACGCGGCGTCTTCCTCCTGCCGGCTGTCGAAATCGCCAGAACTTATTACTGTCCACAAACGTTGGAAATCCGAAGTATTGGGTATAGTGTAGAAGCAGTTAAAAGTGTTTCTGTAAACTCATTTCATAGTTCAGAGGTTCGTGTCTAAGATTTCCGTAAACACATGCCTCGAATTTTACGATTGTTCGAAACAAATGACGTCTTCAAAGGAATTAGAGCGTCAAATTTGAGGTCCTCACGGCAGTAACTATAAGTAATGCTTCGATCTGGGGTATGTCGCCGTGAGATATTTTAAATATGTACAAATTTTGGGAGAGACGTGCATCCTACATCTTGATTCTAGACGAGTAAGCTAGGCGTGGAAAAACGTCTTTCATATATGGAGAAGGAAGACCAGAATTATGGCTGTGGACGGCCCAAGAGGAGAGATGGGTGCCGAAGGGCGGTTGGAGGGGGTGGAATGTAGAGAAGGGGAAGAATTTGGGTAGGAGGAAATGAAAAATAATAGGAATGAAATATGTAAAAATGCTATAAAATAATTCATGGAATGAAGTAAATAAGATGAATAAATAGTATGGGCTGCAGGGATGAAGAAAAACGAGAAAAAAGTTGAGGTGGCCGTCACAGATCGTGCTGTGTTCTGTTAATCTGGGACATGAAGGAAGGAATGAACAAACATAGAGAAAAGGAGGAAAGAAGAACGTTTTAAAAAGAAGAAAGGCAGAAAGGAAAGAAGGAGAAGGAAAGGAAGCAGTGAGGAGAGTAAAAGTTAAAAAGAAGGAAGTGAAATTGAAAAGAGAAAGAAAGAAAGAAAGAAAGAAAGAAAGAAACAAACAAACAAACAAACAAACAAACAAACAAAGAGCGAAAGAAAGACGCAAGAAGCAAAGGGAGTCAAAAACAAAGAAATGACGAATGCCACTCTTACACTGTTGCAATATTTTTTCGTTGCAGAATGTCAGGAAGCGAACGTTACACATGTGCTATATTTAACCGGGTTTACAGCCGGGTCCCGCGTTCACTAGTCCTTGTCCGAGTTGAATGGCACTTCAAAAGGGTTTTAAATGATATAATTGAAGGTGCATCCTGATTAGTAGGATCCATCTCTGTGCATGACTCCGCTGGCGGCCAGGTCAATCCACTATACATACCACCCTCTCTCAAAGCAAAGTGCAGAAATGCATAGTTACACTTCCGCTTCCTATTCGGAGGTTCTGGGTTTGAATTTGGGACGGAAGACTGTCCTATTCGACGTTATGCTTAGGAGTACCGCGAAATCGGCCGCAGCCACTGCCGTTCACATATTATAAGTCGTGTCTGATAATCATCCTGTGTTCGAAACTAGTAGCACATGCACTTGACAAAGGGTCTGTAAATCAATGTCCCGGACAGCGGGCTGTCCTGACTGATATTTCCGTATATTTCAGTCGTCCCGCTTGCGAAATACCGGGCGTCACGTCGCCAGGCCTGTTAATTTTGTCCGGTGGCGCTTAATATTTCTAGACCCTCAGTGCGGAATTGCTTCTTTTTACCCTCGTGGTGCATAGAATTTTGAGGTTGCTTCTAGATTTTTGGAAACTCTGTGGACCTCTGACAGCATAATTAATTCCTCGGAACAGAGAATGCAACGTTCAGGTGATGGTCTACTGATATCTGACGCCGTATTATCTGGTACACAGAAATCAGCATGTCGGAGGAGCTTACTGCGTTCATTTCAGGGTATTGAAGATGAAGAAAACAGCCCCCCCCCCTCCACAAGGTTGTTATTTGTCTACTCAGACTGCACGGCGTCACATTCCATGACAGCTCGTACGCTTCTGTTACTGCCATCATTTCCTGTAAGAACGGCAAAGTGTCAGCACTGTTCTGCGTATCTGTCTGCCACTGAGCTGCTAACATGCCTAGAACAGAAGTGCCGTTTCGCTAACAGGTGTGTGCGTCGGAATGCGGTTACATCGGCGTCACTTTCTGCTCCTCTGTAACAGTTGGGGACCGTAACGGCGCTGAATTCTTGGCATGGCAAAGGAGTTGATTTATAATGGACTCGACTGCCGCGTAACAAGGAGGCTTACACTGGGAATGTGTAATTTTGTTTCTTCGGAATTGTCGAATGAACGTCTTCATAGAGCAAATATATCGACTTCTAATGTATCATTTTAATGCTACTACTTGTACATCAGCACTTTCACCCAGGGATGCGCACATTTTCCAAAAATCTTGGCCATGCTTCCAAATTTTTGGGGCTAGAATGGTGACTTTCCATACCGAAGACCCGCAGTTCTGGAGTGACCTTTGAACATTACTGTCATCTGGCGCTTTTTGCTTGGTGTGTGTAAACTGATACACTTTTTGTATATCGGGGAAACAAACGTCAGAAATTATGCTGAGAGTATTAGGCGCCACCTTGGAAAGTCTGGGCCCCCGAGAGACTAAGTGCCTGGGATTTGTGCACCCCTGCGTGCATCTTCTTCGAACTTCGTTTTCAGTTTCCGCATGATCTTCAGCACACCCATATTTCTGCGTGCTTGTAATTCCGGCCTCTAAGGCCACCTGTTTTCATCCATTCTGTCTGCATAATCTTTCCGTATTAACCTAGCAATGAAGCGGCCCCAGACCTACGCCTAAGACCGAACGGCCACCAGGATTGGCCAGTTTCACATTTACATATCTGTATTTCGCTACTTCGCAAGGAGGAAACGCATTCAGTTCAGCAAAATTGCTTGTAACTATAATCCGATATTATGGTGACAGCTGTGTTTATGTGTTCTTTGCCAAGTGCATAAAAATGAATTCGCCATAGATATTTTGTTCGTCCGCATGTCAGTTCCCAGTCCAATTAATAAATCTCGATGAAATTTGGTATGACGGATTGTTTGTTCATATTACGTGCCAATGTAAAGTAATCCCTGTACAGGCCTGGACAGGCCGTGAGGGTTCCAGGAGGTTCAGGCTCCCAGATTTCAAGATAGTCGGCACATGAAAGTGGAAAGGTTGTCCGCACCAGCCGCCTTTACCCCACAAGGAAATATCCCTGGTACTCATTTCTGTTAGAGGCTGTATCGACCTCAGAGCCATAGTGCGGCTGGAAGGATTATGTCAATGAAAAATTCCGATGACACCATCTGGAATCGAACCCGCGACATTTCAGTACATGCTAAGGTAGCCGCATAAAATACGAAGTTCGTCGTAATATTTTTTACAACCCATTTTATTTAGCTTCATTCCAAATATTTTCTTGGCCACGTGGTTTTCAAACACTTTCAAGTGATGCACTTCACGCAGAGGAGACCGTTTCCCACAGCACATTGAATCAGCCGGTAAAATTATTTCTTTTTATAATATTTAACGTGTAATTGAAGTCACGTGCTTTACTGCTTGAGCCTACGTGCATGGCTAATTAAGATTATAAAACCTGCTGAAAAGAAAAAAAATCCAGAATTCAATTCATCTTTTACGTTTCTCATGAACCTGGTTGTGACACGGGACTGGTTATTTCCAGGCATTTAAATATTACAATTTTTTAAAATAACTTATGCACGACGGGGATATACGTCCCATTAGATTCTGATGGGGGGCATGAAAAGTTAAAGAATGGTAATTGCAGCCTATAAATATATTGCATAATAATGTCATAATTCATAACTTTTAGTTCTAGTAAGATGAAAGGAACAAGCCGTCATCCAAACCACAAACACCAGCTTAGCCTAATATATGAAGACGGGGTTCTTGTCAGACGCCACAAGAAATGTCTTATTTAAAATCATGAATATGAAAAAGCCATAAAATGACAGGCACTTTCTTCCATGTAAAACGGTTTTGAAGTCTTCAGTAAGGGATACTTTCAGTCTGTAAACCACACGGGTATCAATTTTCGAATCCTGATAACTGGCACGGTATTTCGTCACGCATTAACGAGTCATTGTACGTACGTCGGCAGTTTTAGTTACTGCAACTGAATATATTTTGTATTCTGGGCAGCCTGCTGACCCTCGCACCAACTAACATTCCATAAATCACTCATCAATTAGGCATGTTGGATTGTCTTTGTCCTTAATTACATAAAGTAATTAAGGGAACCCAGAGTCTTTCACTGCCTGATAGAGGCCCAGGGTTCTGACTCCGAAAGATCATTCGGATGCATAGGCGGGCCCAGAATTTTTCTGTTGGGGGGGGGGCCGGGGGCGTGGCCCTGAGGCTATGTGTAATATTTATTTTAAAAACTGTTATGAAAATCACGTCAAAATCTCCGAGACGATATCTAGTTATGTTACAGGGGAAAATTAAAACTAATTGAAAAAGGAAAAAAATGTACATATTCGTAGGTTTTTATTATATTTTTCAATATTCCAATGTACAAGTCATCAGCCGATGTCATTGGCTGATGTAGGCTGAAGCGTAAGTCACGTAAAAACCTTTGATATCATCGTGCCTACAAAAATCTGTGTTTTTTTTAATTACGCTTTGGGGGTGGGGGCTGCAGCCCGGCAGCGGCCCCCTCCCCCCGCATTGGCTGCGCCAGCGTCCGGATGTGTATCTTAGTTGACATTCCGGAATTTCAACAAGTGCTGAAGAGTGTGTTTGCAACTGTAGGGAGAGATGCAAGGGAGGACTTGCGCAAGCTCGCAGTGAAGGGTGTTAGTGTTGCTGCTGTTCGGCTAATATTGTCGCAAACATTAATGAGATGGGCAGAGTGTGTAACATGCAATAGAGAGAGAGAGAGAGAGAGAGAGATGAAAACTGGATACGTAACTACTCACAAAACCTGTGGGTAAGAGGCTTAGGGTCAGATGAAAAGATAATATTAAACTTAATCTTATAGAAATAAAATTGTGAGGGTTTGGACTGGATTGTGCTGACACGTTACATAGTGCGTAGAGGGCGTGTTGGTAAATACAAGAAAATCTGCTGTTCCTAAGTCCTGCCACCAGACGTGACTGCTAAGAGAAGATTCCAACCAGAAATTACCCACTGAGTAACTGTCCCGGTTAGTGTTGCAAGGGATTTATGAAATTTGCTAATTAAGATAAGGTTAATCGTATTTCGTACTTTTTAGTTTGTTTGTGTGTGATAACAATGCGGTTCTTCTTTGTCACTTCTTAGAAGACTTGCTTTGCAGCAAACACATAACTATATCTTAGCAGCTAATGTAACAACGGCGTAACATTTGCTTCCTTGTTTAGTCTTTAATGAATGAGAATAAGTATCATTAGGCCTATATGTAGCAAATTGTTCTTCTTCTTCTTAGTCCTTAACTCTTCTACCTACTAACTCTAGATTTCGAGGTTGTTTGTTTTCACTTGATCACACTCAGACACACACCACAGTCGGTAGGACTCCTCTGGACGAGGGATGGGCCCGACGCAGAGAGCTGTACCTGACAACACAAAAACTGTACAAGAGACAAACATCTATGCCCCCAGTGGCATTCGAACCCCCGATCCCAGCAAGCGCTCGGCCGCAGATCTACAGCTAAGACCGCGCGGCTATTGGGATCGACGTAGCAAATTGTACTGGTCTTAAAGTGCTTGTAATCATGCGAATTTCATGTCACTGTGTTCGAAAGGGTTCTTATTTAAGAAAAACACTTCCTACTTAAGACGCTTCTTTGTCTTATTGTTTCACTGCCCATGCGCGAACGTGTTTTGAATTTTATCAGGAGTAAATCCCTTCGGTTGGCTAAGAAATGTCGGCTGATCCTGGTATCCCCCAGGACACACTGTGAAAGGATGTACTGTACTTTTATTTAGACAACGCATAAATGAAGGCGTTAAGCCTTTGTCAGGCAAAGCTCATATAAGGAGAACTTCAATCAGTTCGCATCTTCCAGAAAACACAGCATCTCCGTTGCAAGGAGCATTCTGTTAGTACTGAAGAAAATCAGTCTTCTGGGTACCACGTGAACACCATAAGTAAAGTGCGTTCCTGAGTACAAAATGTGACGTCATTTAACATTACATCACGCCGTACACATAGCTTCCACTGCCCTCTAAATTATTGACTTGTATTTCACGGTTAATCAGTGAGTACGTTTGATCTTCTCCTACGAATAAGACCCAGGAATCTTTTAGAAAGCTGCATGTGACGTCGCAGTTGCAGCCCATACCTAATTCGGACGGGCTTACCGAATGAAAGTGAAGTCTCCAGCTGCGTCCGTACGAAGTGGTTCACTGAACTGAATGCTGTATACAAATGCTCCCTTCTGCGTAAAGCCATTTTGTGGCGGTGTGGGAGTACGCCAGTAGCAAGTACAGTCGAACAGTGCAGCAGCTTTATTGCTGTCTTACTCGTTAATCCTTAGTGTTTCTTACTGAAGTTATTTCATATTTACGTCCTTTTTTTGCCATTTATGAATAATTTGTAAAGCCGAAAGGTGGACAATACGTCACCGTACCCCTGCGTGAGAAAAACACGCAGACATAGGTAATTTCAGTCTTCCGTCGCAGTGTAAATGAGAGGTTCACTTTTCTTGGATGTTACACTGCGTAGACTGGTAATTAGTTACCGAAGTTTCGGGACAATATATCGGCCCCATATTCAAGTGTCAAGCATTTTTTGAACTGCTGGACCCTGGAAATGGGACCAATAGGTTGGAAATGTCAATAACCAATTACTAATCTGCACTGCGTAACGTGCCAGAAGAGCGAAGATCTCAGAATTAGACTTCCTATTTAATTATATTTTTATACATTAATCGTTCGTCACCGGAGTAACTGCTTGTGTCGGCCGTGGCCACAAATTACGTGACTTCTGTATAACATACAGTGCTTTTTAAACCGGGGCGTCAAGGCGTTTTGTGTTTCCTTGCATAAGGGTACGGTGACCTTTCTTCCACCCTTCAGTGTTTCTGTACATTTGATGGGAAATTCTGGGATGAAATGTCATTTTCCTAAAGTGTCATTCAAACGTTTTGAAATTCTAAAGTAACTCCTTTCGCTACAACCTAAAGTAAAGTGTCTAGAATCTTAGACCGCCCCAGAGACACATATCATTTCTAGCTCCAACGCTGCACGCTTTAGTTTCCGCGTCACAAATTTCCACGAGCATTAGAATTCGTCGTCGTATTCGCAATGGCGATCAACCGAGGAGGGTGAGGTGAATGTACGTGTGCAAGAAGTGACAAAACCATGCAAAATTTTAGTCGATGAACGTGTCACCACGGTGATCTAAGATTAACCTTTTAAAGCCTAGCGGTAACTTTACATACTACCAGGTTTAACATTAAAAAATTCTACGTGGTGCCCACATAGCGTTTATGTGTTTTGTACGGATCTCAGAACAAACAGCAACTTTTGCCTTATAAAACATTAAGAGATTGGTTTTTATAACCGAAGTGGAGAGTGTTTACAGCGCGGTACGCACTGAGTCCTTATGCAAAACAGATACGCTTCGTCTTTAAAAGGTTAAATTAGAGAAGGACTGGATACCAAATAAATAAGACGTGAATTCTGGACTGGAATCAACGCTTTCAGGATATCGGTAAATGGTCGGTGCTTACGAACACAGCATTCGACTTCCGCTGTCCGTAAAAGGTGGCGAATTTGTTCAGCATGTAAGCAACTGTTAGCTTTTGAAAAATACTCTACTTTGTGGTCTTATGGGCCTTTAACATGGAATCATTTGTTGTGGGCCACTGTATATGATTTTTTTTAACGTAGTCCATAGCACTTGGTTGAAGAGGCAACTGTGTGCTGCAGTATTTTTCTGTTGGCTGGGTCTGTCATAAAGAGATTTGTGTCTGCAGTAAATGAGCATCAACACCGTGCAGGAAGTATATATCGTAATGGAAGGCTCTCCAAAACATGTGCTACACTTTCGAGTGCCGTTTTGTAAAGAGTTTAGAACGTTTCCCTTTTGGCATTTGCAGAAGACCGCGTCAAGTGACAAGCTGCCGCCCATTTGTCACATATTGTTCCAAGAACTGGCTTTGCGTCGTTGTAAAGAAATGTACAGCTCCTCACGGCTTGTGGAATCCTGATATTTTCGCAAACGGCTTTTGTTCGTAAAATATTCCTAAAAGATTCCCTCGCAGAAGGTGCCATTTCTTTCACACATGGGTATTTATAACCTCATCACGTCCCATAAAACGAGTTGAGTTGTTCTCGCTGTGTGATGACTTGTATAGGAAAT
Source organism: Coptotermes formosanus (assembly GCA_013340265.1). NCBI lineage: Eukaryota > Metazoa > Arthropoda > Insecta > Blattodea > Rhinotermitidae > Coptotermes > Coptotermes formosanus. The sequence goes on from BLKM01004705.1 coordinate 399,858, forward strand.
AGATCGTGCGGAAGAATAAACAAGATGCTGTAATTATGAGTTACGTAATTTGTGCTCTTCATCAGTTACAGTGGGGCAGGGGTATACAAATGTTCCAAAAATGTAGAACGACCTCAAAATACTAGGAGTCAGAGTAGTGGAGTGAAGTAATTTCCATACTGAGGATCGACAGATATTAGGCGCCACTGTACAAAATTTAGTCGGCCGGGCGACATGACCACCTGTACGTGTGCACCCCTGTCTTAGGGTGATACGGTTTAGTTTTACGTATACTTTAATGCTTACCTTGTAAGACAGGCTAAAGGAAGACAAAAGACACCAAATAGAATCGAGCAGTCCCTTAATTCGGTCTGCTCCGAGTTTCTTCGTGAATGTATTTTCAACAAGTATAAACATCTTGCTGCCGATCCCAGTGACCGCGCGGTCTAAGGCGTAGGTCTGCGGTCAAGCGCTTGCTGGGACCGTGGGTTCGAATCTCACCGGGGGCATGGATGTTTGTCTTGTACAGTGTTTGTGTCGTCAGGTAGAGGTCTCTGCGTCGGGCCGATCCCTCGTCCAGAGGAGTCATACCGAATGTGGTGTGTGCTTGAGTGTGATCAGGTGAAAATGAAAACCCTCCACACCTGCTGTGAACAGGTAGGTAGAAGAGGGAAGGACTACGACACGATAAACATCTTTCTTAATTACGGACTACCAGCTGCCAGTAAGGATAGCAACACCATACTGAACTTGCCACTGACACATATTAATTTTCTGTACTGACTCTATTGAGGTGATCTGATTTGCTGTTGTGTAGAAGACCGTAGCAGTCTCCAAGGACAGGGTCACGTGACAGCAGTCTGACCCTTCATACGATGTACTAACGACAGTATTATAGACGACGCGGTGTCTCCGAAAGGCCGACATTCCAGCCTGCCACAACACCATGTCATTATCCGAAAAATGAATACGTCTTAACAGACCGAAATGAAAATCGTAACGTCTCGAGGGTTTATGGCGTGTGCACTGTCACTGCACTCGGCGTCCCCTACGCACTCGAGACTTTCCTTGCCCCAAGGCGTACAACATTTCTGTTAAGGTATTCGTGGAAAACAATGATCATCATTTTGAAATACACAGTTTTAGTTTATGACGGTAATCACATAAATCAAATAAAATGTTTTAAAACGCCGAGGCCTTAACCAAAAGAATGGAAGAAAAATGTATATTTTTAAAGTAATGTATGTAGAACCTACAAGTAGACAATATAGTGAATAATAAACAAGGTCGTAAGAAGATGTGCTCAGAATAACAATGTTTTATAGTAAATTCGTCCTTTGGTTTAGACGCGAGTCTTCCTTTCACATAGGTTAACCGTTGGTAAAGGAGAAGCAGGACCGGTGATTTCACCTTAAGCGCTGATTAAAATTATTGATCAAAAACGTACTGCTTGTTTTATGACAAATAATTTTTGTGAAAGCTTAATTGTGATCGATGGTGTTTCTTCTCCTTTGTTTGTAGTACAATCACAACGGGATATTCTTACCCAAGACTAATTGTTTAATGACTGATCGACCGTTTGCTTTGAGACGTGAAGGTAGATATTTTATAAGTCAAATTAAATTGTCCCATAAACACTCGTGTGGTGCCATTTCGTCAGAAATTCGCTATCATTTCGAACCATTCTCATATTTAAACCTGATAGCTCAGTCAATATAGTGACAAGGCTACTTAATGGGCGACCGGAGAATCAGAGTTTGATTCCAGGCAGGACCAGAGTTATTTTTCTTCTCAGCTTCCAGACTGACTTTGTGTCTCATCCAGTCTCCCAACTAATCGCTTTCAGAGGTGCTTCACCGGAGTGTAAAGCGACCAGAGAGTGAGGCTGCCGTGTTTTCGAATGCATGGAAGTAGACGTAAACCTACACTCTCTCATACGCCTTCATGGCATGGTGCTTAACCTTTTAAAGCCTAGCGGTAACTTTACGTACGACCAGGTTTAACATTAAAAAATTTTACGTGGTGCCCACATTGCGTTTATGTGTTTTGTACGGATCTCGGAACAAACAGCAACTTTTGCCTTATAAAACATTAAGAGACTGGTTTTTATAACCGAAGTGTAGAGTGTTTACAGCGCGATACGCATTGAGTCCTTATATAAAACAGATACGCTTCGTCTTTAAAGGGTTAGTTAGGTACTGGCACAGTTTTTCCTCATCTTTGCCTTACTGTCATTTAAGCTGAGCCAATATAAGTCATAACATGTAAGGAACTAAGTGCATCTATGGAACAGTCCTTCTTGAAAAGCTGATAATCGTTCAGTTTGCAAGAAATTCCCTGCATGCAACCCGCTTGTTTAATGCCGTTTTTGTAAGAGCTCGCCATAACCCCCAGTGATGAAGTACAGACAAGCTGGAAAAAGAAACCAATGATAACGGCTGAAGAGGATGTTAAAAGAAACTGGAAGGGACCAGCAAATGGCTCAGCACTTTTACAATTTAATATTCATAATTATATTGACGACACAGACGAAAAATTTGCGTCAATTTTGTTACCCACGGACTATCACTTATCGTAGAGGCCTAACGTTACGCCTGATGCCAAATAACCTCTGGCCCAGCCAGTCACTTGAGTTATGTTCTGGGCACGGGAACAAGAGGAGAAGAACCAGATCTGTTATGTTCCCCATCACAGGTCGTGCGACCGTGACTTGTCCGTCCGTCATATCCGATCTTCGTGCGTGCTGCGGGCTGCCAAACTGCGTACCCAGGGCTTTCCATCTTCCTCAGTGGCCCGTGCCTCAAATAAAACGCACGCACGGTAAAACCTGCTTATAACAAAATTCAAACACGCCAGAACATAACTCCGTTTCACACAGGTTTCTTAACAGGATTGCACTAGGGACTTTACTTCGCGTCCCAGTTCACTGCGATTTAAGTCTTAATGTAACTCTCTCACTCTCTCTCTCTCTCTCTCTCTCTCTCTCTATATATATATATATATATATATACAAAGTCGAACTCGATTGTAACGACCTCGGCTTGTGCGACACCTCGGATATAGCTTTATACATTCTGTGGTACGAACTAATTCCCCATTAAGGCACGTGTTTTTCTGCCTTGCTCAGTACAACATACATAAGAGCGTCTACCTCTGATATAACGTCATTGGAATAATCATTTTCAGTACAATTTTCCAAGAAGTGGGCCACTTTGAGAAGGCAACCCTCCTCTCGTCCTTGAAAAGACAAGCCCTCTACTCTTTCAGGTATCTATATAAATTCCAGGCCTGGAAAATGTCAATAGTAGCGGTAACTTTGCTTGATGAATCCCTCTACTTTCCTACTCCTATATTTAACAGGAGACTGGTTAAGTGATAGCATGGCTTGAGCATTTAGGTAATATGCGTGCAGTACTGTATTTTGTCTTCAAATGCTTTTCCTTCACTTTTACCATGCACCTCGCTTAGAGCGACACTCGCTTATAACGACACATTTTATTCGGTCCGTTCGATGACGTTATACCCGAGTTCAGCTGTATAGCTTTTAAGAAGTTCTTTTAAGTAAGCAGTTGTATGGAAATAACGACAGCTGACCTCAGAAATACTGCTGTCAACAGATACGTCTACCTGATGAGTTAGGTGCTACCTGCAACCAGCGCTTGCTCTCTGTGATATCTTAATCTCATGCACACCGGAGTCACATCAAATATTCGCGGCGCATATCTACACTACGCTGTTACTGAACACTGCACTATATTCCGGCGTCAGGTTCCTCTGTGATCATTGTACACTTCTGCCAGACTAAACAGCGACACCCCAGGATACACTCTACCATGATAATGGACGCAGCACGTTCCGTCGAAACATCCTTACTCTTATACAGCAATCTGCATAGTTTAACCCTTTAAAGACGAAGCGTATCTGTTTTATATAAGGACTCAGTGCGTACCGCGCTGTAAACACTCTCCACTTCGGTTACAAAAACCAGTCTCTTAATGTTTTATAAGGCAAAGGTTGCTGTTTGTTCTGAGATCCGTACAAAACACATAAACGCAATGTGGGCACCACGTAGAATTTTTTAATGTTAAACCTGGTGGTACGTAAAGTTACCGCTAGGCTTTAAAAGGTTAACGCCGTGAAAGCATCAAGTCTCGTGTGTGTGTGTGTGTGTGTGTGTACACATACATGTATATATATACATATATAATTTATTTTGTAACAGAATGTGTGTGGAATTTCGTTACGTCGACGTAAAGATATTTAGACAGCCTCTGTCTTCAGGGGCCGGGACAGCGCAGTCGGTATACTCACTCGCTACGGACTGGGCGGTCAGGGGTTCGAACCTCGGTCGCAGCGAGATTTTCCGGACCCGTCGAGACCGGCCCCGAGGCCCGGCCAACCTTCTATACGGTGGGTACGGGTCTCTTTCCCGGGGGTAAGGCGGCCGGCGCGTGTCGTTGACCACCCCCCCTCTAGCTCCGAGGTCGACTATGTGTAGAGATAGGGTATATACCCCTACGTACCCCGTGCGCCTGCTTGGCATGTAACGGGACAGCATGCATCTCTCTTCGGATGTCATCTCCGCAGTTCACTTATTGCTGCTGATAACACACAGCAAGGCCGTTGGTTTAATGCTTCGGTGCTGTAGAAGGTGGAAACCATAAACGTTGTTTGATTTTATTCATTTATCAGCGATAAATCGCCGTCCTGAGGGAGACGTCAATGCAAAGTACTATATGTTAATATTGCCTAATATATATTCTACATATTTTATAGTAGTATTAGCCTATTAATAATATATATTTCTTTGTATTGACGCCTCCCTCAGGATGGCGATTTATCCCTGAAACATGTAGGAGTGTTCATGTTTACAGATAAGTTATAATTTTATTGCGTGCATATGTTGCTGTATGTAAATGACTGCAGCACATTGCACGGAAGGAATAATATAGAATTTTCAAAACTGATTTTCTTTGCTATATCTGGATTAACCTTTTAAAGCCTAGCGGTAACTTTACATACGACCAGGATTAAGATTAAAAAATTCTACATGGTGTCCACATTGCGTTTATGTGTTTTGTACGGATCTCAGAACAAACAGCAACTTTTGCCTTATAAAACATTAAGAGACTGGTTTTTATAACCGAAGTGGAGAGTGTTTACAGCGCGGTACGCGTTGAGTCCTTGTATAAAACAGGTACGCTTCGCCTTTGAAGGGTTAAAATACATAAATCCTAACATACTCCAAATGTGTATATTTTTGATACTTTACTAATCTGGTGGCATTTCAAATATCTACGTTATAATTCAGATGACGATATTCTAGAATTTGACGCCGGGCACCGCGGTAGATAGGCACCAACGTTTTGGAGGAACCAGCTGGATGCGTCTTCAGGGTAAAAGATTACATATCCATGACGACCTTAATATTGATATTAATCGCTGTGAAAGCCCCAGATCTGACACGTCTAGACACATCATAATCCAGAGCTTGTACTGTACAGTCCATATTTGCATACAGGTCATTAATGCCTGCGACCGTCTTACAACTGAAGTAATATTGTAGTTTTTTTGTCCACTGGCGCAACAGCCACTAGTGGCCCAACAGGCACTAGTGGGCCAGGTGCTCCTCGTGATCGAGGATTCACGATCGCAGTCAGACACGCCACACTCGGTAGGACTTCTCTGGACGAGTGATCAGCCCGACCTGACAACACACAATACTCACAAGAGTCAGACATCCATACTCCCGGCGGCATTCGAACCCGCAATCCCAAGAAGCTCACGGCCGCGGACCCGCGCCTTAGACAGCGCGGCCACTGGGATCGGCTTTTTTTACGTAACTGCTTTTGGCTGTGTGAATAATGAATTAGTGAGCATGCGAAAGGAATTGGTTCAAACATATTTCAAGACACTTTTCCAGCATTTAGCTGTTGGGAAAGAACAGAATAGCCGCCTTCGGACCAGAACGCGAACTGGCGACTTCTCCTCTACAAAATCGCAAACCATGCAGTATGAATTCAAAAGGAAAACAAAAACCGGAGGGAGGGGCGATCCTGTTACGACAGTCGGCGACAAATTTAAGGCCGCAGTTCAGGATTAAAGACCTTTAAGACGTCACTGGAGCTTCGATTCGAACTCCGACATGGCCCATTATGTGTAAGCAACAGGGTGAGAGCAATGAGTTACCACGATGGTAACACTGCCCTTGTTACCAGACAATAGTACGTAGAAAGGAAATCGCCGGGGGGGGCAGACAACACGGGACTGGAGATAAACACGTACACAGCGTACGTGAATCTAGGTCTTCAATGAGCAGTTGTCCACATTCTGCTTTGTGGATGGATGGGCGTGTGGGCAGACAGTCGGACACACACACACACACACACA
>BLKM01004705.1:416089-545819 GCA_013340265.1 Coptotermes formosanus
CACACACTCGTACAGTGTGCACTTACTGTAACTACGCTCACACACACTCGTAACTACACTCACACACACTCGTACAGTGTGCACTTACTGTAACTACGCTCACACACACTCGTAACTACACTCACACACACTCGTACAGTGTGCACTTACTGTAACTACACTTACACACGCACTCGTACAGTGTGCACTTACTGTAACTACACTCACACACACTCGTACAGTGTGCACTTACTGTAACTACACTCACACACACTCGTACAGTGTGCACTTACTGTAACTACACTCACACACACTCGTACAGTGTGGACTTACTGTAACTACACTCACACACACTCGTACAGTGTGCACTTACTGTAACTACACTCACACACACTGTGAATCCCGTTTTGGGCCTTATTCGACATTTAGCTGTGTAAACACTACACGCCTTTAAGCGTAGTAACTTTTATTTTTGTTCCGTAAATTTGGTTTCCATGACGTGTGCCTCCTGAGAACGAATTATTCAGTTACACTAGTTGAAACCTGAGAATTCTCTTCGAGAAGATTGGTTTGGGTCCTAAATCTGGGTGTGATTGTGCTATCGGGTTGCTGTTGATTTACTGACTGGTTTTGTACGTGGGCCTGGAGAACGTGTCGTGTAGCATTCGACTACTATTGTTCAGTCTGTTACATATTTCATGAACATTAAAATTATCCCTGCCCTATAAGCCTTCTTCAGTTACCTTCCTTTTTGAACGGAACTAGGATGAATATGTATGCATCGTTGTCAAGTACACAGAATTTCAAATTTTGCATTATCTTCGGCTATGATGTTCATTTCACTGCAGTTATAAATTAATTGCATAGACAGATAATCGACAGCATGCCTAGCAATATTGCACTTCATACAGTCAAAAACAGTTTAATCCTAATAAGTCAGTTTTGCTATTACGTGTGTTTCGTTAACGCAAAATGACTATTACGCGATCGATGAATAGGTTAACGGTGTGTATATAATGCGAAGTTTCGCATACGTGTGTTGGCTATTACGAGATTTCAGGCAGCAGTGTGGAGGTGTAAGGTTGGATGACGGGCCGAATTTTTTGATATGATCCCATTTTATTACGCGATTTTCAATAACGCGAGGTCTCACAATAAGGCAACTATCGCGTTAAAGCAGAACCGGCTGTATTTTTCGTGATTATACTTACAGTGCTTCAGATACCTGTTACTAACACAATTGAACAGATAACTGTCTTAGCCTGGGATGTGGAGCCGTGTATTCTACTGGAAGCGTACGGATGTTTCAGAGGAATTTGCTGCTTCCATCATTATAACCCTGATGATGGAATCAGCAAGTTCCTCTGAAACTTCGATACACTCCTACCAGGCTACACGACGTCACATCATACAATACAGCATTTTTTGTAGTCACGGCTGTGAGAACCGCGAATCAACTATTGTTAAACGTGTTTGTACATGTATAAATATTTGTTCATATTACACCCCATAGGTTCTTTTTTTGAAAATTTGATACGATTTTAGTTTTATGTAATAAGATTATTATACAGGCTTGTAAAGGATTAAAGTGGAATTCGCCTGACAGTTTAGTCTAGCCGTCTGGTACAGAATTTAAAGAAAGTCCGTCGAATCGTCGACAGTGGAACTTCCGAACTAACACGTGACATCTCCAGTATTTGTTTCCTATCGTTCAACGACATGAAAGTGGTTTTGTAGTAGCGGTAAAAATTAAGTGTAAGCGCAGTTTAAAAAAACGGGCGCGTGTTTTTGTTTCTTTGTTTGTTTGTGAAAACACTGAACCTAAAGGCGACATATTTCTCACTAGGTTTTATGTATCATAACCAACACCGCACGGAACCTTAGCGTTTAGCGTGCCTGTCATACTGATGTGTGCTATCACATTCATAATTTGCCGTTCTTCTCAGGCACTACCAGTTGTATTAGTATTACAGAGACATTTCCCTCGTTTTCTGCCACTCGAAACCCAGTGACTTCACCATCGCCTCCTGCTAGGAAAAAGTCCCATTATTCACGTCTTTCCTCTCTCTTTGTGTTATTGCTCTTACTGTTAGTGCTGCAGCCCGTTTGAGTCTTGCTTGACCTCTTCTGTTGTGGAGGTTTTCTAAATCTTTATTTACGCAAGCGGCGGGGATCCGTGGACTGGGGAACAGATTATCGCAGTGAATAACGCGGACGGTAGGCCCTAACATGCAGTTAGATACAAGGCGAGTCTGGAGTGTATAACACATTTACTGGAATCCGACCTGAGGAACCACGGGCTGTCGACACTGATGGATTCATTACCCCTTTAGGAAAAGAAGATAGGACATTAAACTGTGTATCAAAGAGAAGGCAGAGATGTTGCTTGTTTAGTACGCCGCTGAGTGAGTGTAGGTGTGTAGAATTACATGTGTGTGCCATAAAGATAAACTAGTTGTCAGCATTCAAAAAATGTGGTAAAATATAATGTAAGGATAGTGAGAAGAGAATAAGAGGATCTGTATTTGGCCACCCTGTCTCAGATTAACCTTTTAAAGCCTAGCGGTGACTTTACATACGACCAGGTTTAAAATTAAAAAATTCTGCGTGGTGCCCACATTGCGTTTATATGTTTTGTACGGATCTCAGAACAAACAGCAACTTTTGCCTTATAAAACATTAAGAGGCTGGCTTTTATAACCGAAGTGGAGAGTGTTTACAGCGCGGTGCGCGCTGAGTCCTTATATAAAACAGACACACTTCTCCTTTAAAGGGTTAAGTGACTGCAAGGAAGAGTGTTCTTGTTTTTGGGGACTGAGCAGGTCAACAAATTTCCCATCTTTTGTGGAACCCGAAGATTCCTTTCCGTGTCCACAGTGGCGTACCACTGAACGTAGTCTAAGCCAAAACCCACACCTATACGTACTGTCCCCTGCTTATCCACTGCAGTATTTTGCTTCCGCTTAGTCCTACATCTCCGATGTTTTCTTTGTCCGTTGTGATGTTTCTGTTTCCCAGCATTCTCTTTTCACACTGTGTGCGTCTCGTACGGTGAGAAAACACGTTTCATGCCCCTACAGAAATACCAGAACGGAATTTTAGTCTTACCTATACTTTGTACGTGTGATTATTAGCAGTTTTTACGGCACATAACATCGAACTGAATGCGACATTGGAAGGCCAACAAGCAGGCGTAGTGCCCACGAAAGACCGTAAACTTTTGCGGTGTTGTGGATATTCAATATACAGGTTATACCACTTAACGCGGGACTCGCCAGTAGAATCAGCATGAAAACGCTACATTGCCTAGTGCGTTTCTTTTATCTGTGTTCCGAGCACCGCAGTTCTCACGGGATTCCCCGGCGGGTACAGGATTTCATTGCGATGAAACTGCCGTGCTGGCCCGGTGGTGAGGGGGAGAGACAAAGTGACCTCCAACATGCAGGCATACAGCACTTGACACCAGTAACGTAACACTAAACCGTCTGAAATTCTTGTCCAGGAATTTCCAACACTGCGCGTCCCATCTGTGTGTGTGTGTGTGTGTGTGTGTGTGTGTGTGTGTGTGTGTGTGTGTGTGTGTGTGTCTGTCTGTCTGTCTGTCTGTCTGTCTGTGTGTGTCTGTGTGTGTGTGTGTCTGTCTGTGTGTGTCTGTCTGTGTGTGTGTGTGTGTGTCTGTCTGTCTGTGTGTGTGTGTGTGTGTGTCTGTCTGTCTGTGTGTCTCTGTGTGTGTCTGTCTGTCTGTGTGTGTCTGTCTGTCTGTCTGTGTGTGTGTCTGTCTGTGTGTGTGTGTGTGTGTGTGTGTTTGTGTGGTTTTTATAAATGTCGTATTTGTAACATCCCCACAGGCAATAGTCACATGGCGTTGTATCGGGTGAACGAGAAGACTACAAAAGGCGAATAATAAAGTATTCGGCCCTCAAAAAAACTGCGTAACGCAACCACTGAAGTATGAGCAGTACGGGCGGTTACACTGTCTTGCTGGAAGGACTCGTATTCGTTCTGCTTCTCAATTTAATTTTAAAAAATGGTGACAGGGTTTGTCCCCTGCGTGATCTTGAATGTATGGTTTCAGAAGAGAAAAATGGTTTCGATTATTGTTGTCACCCTGACACCGACTCCAATACCATGTAACGGCATCTTGTATATTACGTATTACACGATCATCTGTTAATCCATATCTGTTGCTTGAAGTATTTATGTGACTTTAAGTAATCTCATCTGTACAACAGGTTAGCAATGGATCGACCACTACTTCACATTGCTTTACAAAACCTTGGACATGCTTGTAAACATGCTGCAGTATAATCGGTGTAATATTATTATTTCTTCTGAAAGAGGACGCTGTGGTTGCTGTCACCTTTTCGTTGACAAAGAACCTGGTCGAAATTTGTTCATCAGTTGAAATGAAGCATGGACTCTGAATTTACCACGACACGTTGTGTGGGGTATATTCCTTATATAAGTTTCGGCAGTGAACACCCTTCGTGTTAAACTGCACTTCAAATTCTCGAACATCAATGTACTTCTGTTGCACGCAACTTATGAAACTGGGCTGTTCTGAGGTATGAAAAGAAGCATTTAATTAATGCTATATAAGGGAAGGCGCGGCAAACAAACTACCGCAGATGTCATACACAGCCCGATAAGCCAGCTGCTTGTATGGCATCCGCAGTGAATTGTATTCCCTGTAGAAATAACTGAAGAACTATGGTGGTAACAATGACTAATACATTGGTCACCGAATTTTAAGTCGTAGAAGGCGGGGGCAGGAAACAGTTGTCAGAAGGAGTGTATACAAAACGGTGTCTGGAATTCAAAGAAGATACCGGAATGATATACAGTATGGGAAAGAATGCAAGAATAAGGGAACCTACGCACGTGTCAGAAACTAACGAAGAAGCGGAATGGATGTGGAACGAGACGTGAGGATGGCAGTGCTCGGTGAAGTGTAGGAGGAGTGGGGGACCGACCGTTCCTCGCCTCTTTTAGGGTGTCTCATCATTCGCCTGCTGAAAAGCTCAAAGAAAAATAAGGAAAGTCCCACTTTAGGATATCAAATTACCCAGTTGAGATTCGAATCGAGTATTTCCTAATAAAAGTCAGAATTGTTACAGCTCGTAATGTAAACGCATTTGTATTTAATCAATACTTCTTGTGGGGGTGGTGAACTCTAAGGTTCGAGAAAGCATTCATCATGATCTCTTTTAAAACAATGTTTTTCCTGCTGCAAAGCTCCCTCATTGGTTAAACAAAAGAGGGTAATTATTTGATCCTTCTGGCTCTCCTGTCTGTCTTCTTCCCTTTGGATTGATTTTTCTGCCTTGCTATCTTGCTGTCCTTCAGCTGTTTCTTCTTCTAGGTCCTCTTTCCCTTTTATCTTGTATTTTCTTTCTTTTGTATCTCCCTCCCTTTTTTTGCTGTATCTTATAATTCGATGTCTAAAGATTTCAAGTTAGATAACACTTAAGCCCTTAAGGAATGGCGATTATGTAAATTACACATAAAAGTTCTGTTCATACCTCATAGAGAACAGTCTTTAACCTTTATAAATGACGATTCGGTAAATCATATTTGGGGAAATAATAAGAGTTTATTGTGAGAATCATAAGAAACACGTTAAGTACACTGTGTGGGAAGAAAGTAGGGATTCGTAATGATAAACGAGGTGATACATGTTGTTATCACAGTGATTTGAAAGGTTAATGAACTAGTGCTCATTGAAATCGAAGGCCCAGCATTATCTCTAGTACAGATTTCCGCCACTGGAAGTAACGTTACGTAAGCTCACATCCTCACGAATTATTTACCTAAAAAGTCGGCGCAATTTAAAATATCTCTGGACCAGTGTCACAAAAACAGCTCGTGTTTCGAGAGAAATATATGTTTTTGCCTTTGAAACCTAGGCCTGTGTGCAAATTTATCGTGTAGGTAAACAGATTGTGAAATGGTTGATGAAACTTTTATCCGATGCTTATGAATGGTTCCGTGTTTGTCAGCCGAACAGGTGCGCATTCATTCCACCACAGTGCCAGTATAACTCTTGTGTGATAGAGGCGCTCAAGTAGCATTGACAAAGTGTAATAATGTGACATTTCTGAAAGCACCGTCGCGACTCAGTGCGGCACTTCCCTTGTTTAGGTACCCGCGATTTAAAGGGAATTTAGTCAGTCTGCAGATGATACGTATCTGCGCGAGTAAGAGGAAGGCATCAAAGCACAGACAGAAATAAAGCCCTGTGCACACTTTAGGAGGGTCGGCGTCCTCTTCAACACCTGTGGTGAGTCGTGTCTACCATCACAGCTATTGTGCGTGCCAAAATGATCTGTACACACTACCGCCTGAAACTACTGCCTCTTGATTCTCTGTCATGTAGAATTATAAAACACAGGGTAAAAAAAGTTACAGTAGTCTCGTGGAAGGAAAGAGAGAGATAAATATAGGAAATCTCTTGAAAGAGGTAAAAAGGCGCTTTAAAAAATAGGCGCATAGCGTAACAATTGTTGCAGCGCACTTACTTGTTTTTGTGCCGTTATCTTGAAACAAAGAAAGTTCAGGTTTTAATGTGATAACCCTTCTAACAGCACTTTGTCTGTACTTAAACTAATTATATATTTATATACATGTAAATATATGAATGCCGATCCCGGTGGCCGTACGGTCTAAGGCGTAGGTCTACAACCGCTTAAGCGCTGGGGTTGCGGGTTCGAATCTCGCTGAGGGTATGGATGTTCGTCTCTTATGTTTGTTGTGTGTTGTGTAGGTAGCAGCCTGTGCGACGAGTTGGCCACTCGTTCAGAGGAGTACGACCGCGTGCGTGTGTCTAATTGTGTGTAATCTAAAAACCTCAAAAACGAGGCGCCCTAGGCCCGACTTGGGATGTAGCGCCACAACAAGGTGTATACATCCCGGTGGGAGGAAGCAGCTGTTAATCACTGCTGACAGTAGGAGACTGCAGTAGTCGTATTTTGTGTTTGGAAAGCCGCTGTTCTCTGATCAATGTACATATCTGGGACAGAGAGCGTGGCGTAGCAGTTCAGGGCCATTAAACCCGGCTTTTTGAATCGTTTATAAAGCCGTATGACGAACAAAAATATGTGTCTCTTTTCTCTTTACAACTTTTGTCCGAAAAGAATCCGGCGTTTGGATGAATATTTCGGGAGTTACGCTCGATATGCCTGCACAGACGTGTAGTTTTTTTGTCTAAAGTGTCCATTATTCTCGTCCCATTTAGCAATGACATCCTGAGGACCAGTTCTGGTGCACGTACCTTCGGTAGTAGAAAAAAGTGGTGGAAGAAAGTGTTTTTTCCAGTTCGGAGTACGTATACGAAGTCTGTGACTGCGTACTGTGCAATTGTCTATCCCTTGCAAAGCCTAGTTCGATTCTTTGTGTTTTACGTACTATGGTTGTCGGTATAGGGATTAGGCTATGGACAGGGCGGTCCGGGGTATGAATACCGGTAGGGACAAATTTTTCTCTTCTCCAAAACGGTCAGACCGGCTGTGTGGCTCACCTAGCCTCCTATACAAGGGGAAACGGCATTTTATCCCGGGGGTAAAGCGGGCGGGGCGTGAAATTGACCACTCGCCTACATCTAGCGCGGAGATTAAGAACGGGTGGACCTATGCCTCTAGTCCCTCTATATGCCTTCATTGCATGGACAAGGACAACCGTCCTTTTTTATTGTTACATTCGAGTTTTTAAATCAATAGCACAGGTTTCCGACCGAAAACTTGTACTACCAAATTTGTAACCGCTAACATGCCTTCTATATTCTCCGCCCATCTAGCCTGCCTAGAACTGATCATCCTGGGTATTAATGAAGAGTACAAGTCATGTTGATATGGTAGACCTATAATGATGCATACCTGAGAAAAAAAACTTAATTTACGCACGTGTTACTGATTACCTCCGTCAACAAGAGATAGGCCTATACGTGTAACAAATTCCTACTCTTTGATTGGCTTTATTAACAGCGAGTTTTTGTATATGCAGTAAATTAAAATAAAGACGGTATGCACGTCTGTGAGTACTCATTTAAAATCTACGGAAGTTTACTCGTGGACGTGTACACGCCATATGTGTATCTTTCAGTCCGCCGCCTCTCGAATGAATACCGGGACATATTTCATCGAAGGAAAAGCGGCCCCACGGTGAAGCTGACCAGTCATCTCCACGTGCTGGCGAGTTTACGAATGTGTGGAGACAAACATCCACTCCCCCATACGCGTTCATGTCGTGGCGATCACTTACGCACAGACATTCTCTACTTCGTTTCTCTGTTTCGTTGCTAAAACTTTTCGCTTCAGACCCCCCCCCCCCCCTCCTAGCGTGTCGTAGTTCTGATTACTGGTCTTGGGTTTGCAGATGGAAGAGAGGGGAAGTAACTGCGAATATACTGAATAAAGAGTCGCGGACAGCCGACAGCATTCCGTCGTTTATTGTCCGGGGGGGGGGGGGGGGCGTGGCCGGAAGAGGCCCAGAACTTTTCACCGTAAACAGAAACGGGCACGTTATAGACGGATAAGACATTCAATGAAATGTGTGCGGCAAAGTACAGCGCTATCACATCTGCCTGTTCAAAATCGCAGAGACCATATTGATACTGTGTGTAAATCTAGTGCAGGTCGTATTTCATTTCTTGTGTGCATCGAGCAAGAGCGAATGTTAGAACTTAAACGTCTTGCGGGTCTTTGTATCCTGACCGATTTAAGTTTCCCACCGGGAAAGTCAAAGACTCCGAGAATAAGGTACTTTTGTTGATGGAATTCTATTCACACAGCAGATGACTTCCGCTGTATTTAATTTTCATAAATCTGAGCGTGTTTTACAAAAAGCTTGGAGTGACATTTTTTCTGCCTGAAGCGGTTTTCACTCTTCACAGCTTCATAATACAGATGGTCCGCACAAAATGATCAGGAAGCAACAAAATATCCGCATTGAAACGTGAGCAGCGCGGCAGCAAATACGAACACCATACACTCTCCTTTTTAGCTAAACCGGCATCCTTGTTTTGTGAGTGTTTCTGGTTTATGTTGATTTCGTTCGAAGGTGTGAGGCGAAGTTATCTCCCGCTGCCACCACATTGTTCACGGCTGTATTACAGGAAATTACGAAACGGAACACTTCATGTGTGTGTGTTTGTGTTTGTGTGTGTGTGTGTTTATGTGTGTTTGTGTTTATGTGTGTGTTTGTATGTTTGTGTTTGTGTGTGTATTTGTGTGCGTGTTTGTGTGTGTGGTTGTATGTTTGTGTTTGTGTGTGTATTTGTGTGCGTGTTTGTGTGTGTGTNGTGTGTGTGTGTGTGTGTGTGTGTGTGTGTGTGTGTGTGTGTGTGTGTGTGTGTGGCAACGCGTAGCATCCTTCAGATGTTGTAGTGGTTCGCTGTCTACCTGGCTTTGAACTGTGCTAATCGTGACTGCGTATTGGAGATGCAGTTACCAAAACAGGATACAATCCGACAGATTTACTTGTATGAACCATGAGTGAACAAATGTTCCAATAAGCGAGGAGCCACCTCAAAATTGTAGGCGCCAGAAGGGTGACATGCAGCAAACTTCGTACTGAAGACCACAAATATTAGGCGCCACCATACGTAAGTAAGGCGCCTGGGATTCGTGCATGGGCAGTAAGGCACAGAGAAAGGCTGTACTTCCGTGTAGCAGAAACTAAGATTTTGGAGGAGGTATTTACGATTGACTACGTGGTATCGGGTGCGAAATGGAGTGGCTGTATATTCCTGGTTCTTTTCATAACTCTTGATCCATGCCAGTTGCCCACCAAACTCCATTCAGAAGCGATCGTTTTGAAAATCTGGTAGTTGCTAAGGAAGTAGAGAAATCCCTGTACAGGCCTGGACAGGCTCTGAGGGTTCCAGGAGGTTGAGACTCCCAGATTTCAGGACAGTCGGCACATGAAGGTGGTAAGATTCTGAGCCCAACGCATCGGCCGCCTTTACCTCCCAGGAAATATTCCTGGAACTCGTTTGTGTTAGAAGCGGAGTCGATCCCAGGACCATAGTTAGCGGGACCTACTCAGTGATTTTGTTACGTTTGCCGGATTAATACTAAGTCGAAAATAATGCAGACTCGGTTCCTAGGAATAACTACACGTTCTTTCCTCAAATTTATAAGGTTCATTATCATTTCTGCAAGAACCTACTTTTGATATCTTTGTTGAGACAGATGAAAACAATCCAAATCTGTTTTTTGAATATTTATTTTGTATCGTACTCTCCCCTATACGTAGTTCTCCTAAGCAGTTTTTTACCCTTCATTTATGCCAACAAAAATTTGTGTGCAGTGAAATTTTTAAGACTTTTTTTTAGGAATTACTAAGTTAGACAGGGAAAGAAATCAGTCTGTTAGGGAGCAACTTGGAGTGCAGAACATTGCACAATACCAGTGAGAGTGGCTACACCACATAGAGAGAATGGGCACAGACAGGGTACCTAAACAGGCACTGAAATATAGGCCGAAGGGGAAGAGAAGCATAGGACGCCCAAGGAAAAGATGGAAGGCCCAACTTCACCTTCAGGGATAAAGAACAGGCATTATGACTAACACGTCAAGCTCTTGATGATGATGATGATGATGATGATGATGACGACGACGACGATGACGATGACGACGACGACGACGACGACGACGACGAAATCTTGTGTGCATTTCTTACCAGTTCTACCTGGCCGACCCATCTCAACCTACTCTGTTTTATCAGCTTTCTTGCACTAGGTGAAGTGCAGCAACAGTAAAACTACAATATCCGTTTTGCTCCTATTTATTCCTCTCTCTTAGTTACAAACGTTATGCTCCGCCTCTGTTCTCCTTTCTTTCTCTGTGTTTATACTGTATAAATGTGTTATTTTCTGTCCCCTACCTATGTATTTGAACGTCACGTTGCCTCAGCCGATGACGACAGTAACAGCAGTGTCAGCCCATGCTCGCCTTTCTTTTGTGGTTTGGAGAAGTGTTACGTCAATCTTGTTCGGTGTGACACTACATATAGCGGCTGCAGGCCGCGTTTGTCTTTACAGAATGTCACATACCGCCCGAAGTCGTTCACTACACTTCATTTGCCCTCCGTGCACTGAAACGTACTCCGATACACTAACTTGAGGGAGGCCAAAGATTCTACTATTTCTAATACAGTATTCATACTTGATGTGATGTTTTGACAGATATCGTGGGATAGCAGCAAGTGAATTGGACAATAAATGAAGAGTATCACCTGGGGTAACTTGATAATTACATTCATTGGCCACGTGATAAACGACTGGACTTCAAGTCCCGGCGCTGGCGGGACTCGAAGTCCACTGTTGCCACGCCTGGGCCCTATCCATTGGGCACACAAATGTAGTCTTAGTAACTGTTTCTTTTTCTTCCAACATGTATAACCACACAAGATTTCAGTGAAGAAATTAGAAAATATACCCGTATACGCTGGACATGAGGTTAGGAATCGGGGTAGCTCAGTTGGTATAGAGTTTAGGCTACGGGGTCGACAACCAAGCAATCGTGGTTTCATTTCCAGCAGGAACAAGAGATTTTTCTCTCCCGCAAGTTTTCCGGGCTGACCTCGTATTAAACGCCTGCTGGAGGCACTTTCTGCAGAGGAAAAGGTGCCGGAGTGTGAGGGTGACCATTCACATCCGTCTAGTGCCGAGGTTAGGAATGCATGGAATCATTTCTTCACTCCCCTGTACGCCTTTATGTCGAACACAGGAACTTTTTTCATTTTTTTTTAATGTATGCTACGTCTTAAGATACTGCCAGGAGTAACTTCACGAGACGGGACACCAAATAAGCTGCTAAAAATGGTGGAAATAATGCAATAAATAAAGGAATTTTACAAGAACATGTGGACCTCAAACAGGATTCGGAATTACGATGCTTAGATAATCCAAGGCCCACAGAGACGTGTGAAAACCAAGAAATAGATGGAAATGTCCATTTTAAGAATTATGAACATACAAATGAGCTTGTAGCACCAAGTCCTTGGGTTGGGAGAAGCAGGAGACGAAGAAGAAGAAGACGAGAGATGAAAAAAGCGTGTGAATACGAAGCAGATGGAATGATTATGTGTGAGGAATGGACGACTTTACGTTACCAGGGGATGCCTTGAATTATCAGCGGAAAGGGAGGATGTGATTGGGACTGCTGAGAAAGCGACGGAGACGCGTGACCAGCAACAGCCTGGTCCTTGATAGAAGAAGAAGAAGAAGAAGAAGAAGAAGAAGAAGAAGAAGAAGAAGAAGAAGAAGAAGAAGAAGAAGAAGAAGAAGAAGAAGAAGAAAATGATGACGTCGGTGGTGGTGGTGGTGGTGGTGGTGGTGGTGGTGGTGGTGGTGGTGGTGGTGGTGGTGGTGGTTGTGGTGGTGGTGGTGGTGGTGGTGGTGGTGGCGGTGGCGGCGGCGGCGGCGGCGGCGATATAATTGAGTGAAACTAGTGTCATTCCTGCCACAGAACTTCTAACCGCCTGTATACGTCAGTATATTAATGTCATATAGCCTGAAATTACGAAGGTAGACTAGCCATGAATGCAAGACTTTCTTACCAAATGATATGTATATCGAATATTTCAAATGTATTGGGTGTGGGGATACACGGACATATATATATACGCCTATTCATAACATAACAAAACGGAGTTTCTTAATAAATAAGAAATTGAGCTAATAAATATGTTTTGCACCAGTAGGGCTATAAATATGTTCTCACATTTATACTATCCCCAGTCTTACATAATTATGTTTTGTCAGCTGAGAGATTAACAAGATAAACTGTGTAATGGTGCTATAACAACAAAATTAAAAGCGATGCAGATTGGTACACATCCAAGCAGCGAGACATAGGCCATTACATAGTTCCGCGCACAGGTTTTTGTAACAAATGAACACGTCGTAGCGTGCAGCCAGATCCGTGCTGCCAGTAATAACTCATGAAGTGCCCAGCAATAAATAAGACTAAACCTTGTGCCATATTAGAGAAAAACAGCCAATTCGAATGCATTAAGTGTAACTTTACTTAACTGAAGGAAACAAAGACACATGAGTAGACGTGTTTGATCTTAAGTTGGCCTTGTCTAGTTTCCTTACTAATTGAAGGCAGCTAACATTATTTATGTGTCTTAGATTGGATTTATGTACTTTCTTTTGATGTAAACACTGCGACCAACAGACGCGGTCTCACCTGTAAGTTCTTTAGGATCCGTGCCAACTGTGTGCAGTATCTTCTGTCGCCTTTAACCATGCACCGGGATGTCTTAGTTTTTCATTAACGTAACTCTTTCATGATATTGTTCCAGTATGTGTTGTCTGGTTTCAGAAACCTTTATAGCAGTCGTTTCTGAAAGCACAACACCGACTGCGTTCCTTTTGATCGATGGCTTTCCGAATGGCTCATCAAAGCGAATATCTGTTCTTTGTCCAACGGAAATTAAATTCCCTTTAGACGCATGTATTCCTCTCCTCAACAAGTACACACCCTTCGGCCCATTCAGTCCCTGTTCAGTGGGTCAAACAGCATCTTACCCGGAGGTTAATGCAGCCGGAACGTGAAACAGACAGCTTCCTTTATTCTAATATTAAAAATTGTCACTGTATTTAATTAAGCACCACATCTTGAAGACATATCGGGGAGTTAATAGTGCTTCCACATTCTTAACCTCTGCACTAGGTAGAGATGCGTGGTCAGCTGCACATCCGCGCCGCCCTTCCACCGGAGAAAGACCCCCGCGGTACCCACTGAAGAAAAGGCTAGGTGGTACCCAGGTTCCTTATCTACCGGAAAAATTTTCTCCGGTACCCAGTGCATGGAAGGCTAAATGACATCCAGGGTCAGTCTGGACGCTTTGGAGAAAAGAAAAATTTCGTCCCGCTGCCTGACACTGAACCACATTCATCGGATATCAACCCCGTAGCCTAGTCACGATACCAACTGAGCTGTCCCTTTCCGCCTTTATTCTTGTATCCCGACTGAAGTTCGCGCAGTTTCAATCCCATGCTGTCGCTGCGGGTTCTGCATGCCTTCATCGCCTGGTTGCGGGGCAGGGACAGTTTAGCGTTGCAGGAGTTCAAGTTCCCACAGCTGTGTTGATGGATATTGGAGTTTTCCGATTGGTCCACCGTGTCAAGTGGTGAGTAGTTACCGACGTGTCGGAGGAGCCTATTGCCTCTCAGAGGGTAAGAATTATTTACCAGTCGACACGGTGTAATATCTCGGGATGCCCAAGTCTGCAGCTCTATTTTTATTATGTAGCTATATGGAGCAGATCCCGTCCGTTATTTATAGAACCCCAATGTATATTTCCGCACTCACAAAAGCCCATTAGTGGTTCCTATGCTGAACCAAATAAACCAGTCCACATCCTGACACTCTGTACATGTATTTAAGATAGATTTGGTATTATTCACCTACTTACGCCTCGGTTTCCCAAGTGATCTATGTCCTTGACGTTTTCCTATTCGTCAGTACAAGGCTCGACCATTTATTTTTCTTTAATTTACAGGTCGTAAGCCTAATATTTGATATAGGTTGTCTGCAGTAATAAATGTCTGTCAATGCCACAGAAGAGTTCAGGTGAACAAAACAGGCATTTAGAATATAATGGAGTACTTATGCTTTGCGAAGTTTCACACAGCCACAGTGGTGATACGAAAACTCTTGCCTTCTACGATATTGTACTCTGTAGTCTGGTAGATACGTGGGGCACGCAGTGGCGCAGTTGGTTGAGGCACTGCGCTACAAACCCGGAGGTCGTGGGTTCAATTCCCGATGATATCGCTGGAAATTTTCATTGACATAATTCTTCCGGCCGCACTATGGCCCTAGGTCGACTCAGCGTCCTGGGGTAAAGGCGGCCGGAGCATAAGGCTGACAACCTTACCACCTTCATGTGCCGATTGTCTAAGAACCTGGGAGCCTCAGCCTCCTGGAACCCTAAGGGCCTGTCCAGGCCTGTAATGGGATTGCTGGTAGATACGTGCCATATGTCTACCTGACTACACGACGCCGTATGCCAGAAGACAGTAGTCTGTAAAATAGCTCCGTCTATAAATTAAATGCAGTGTTTTCCGACCGACATAATATCCGCCTCCACCAGCAGGAGGACTTAACGCGTTACTGTGCAAAATGTCGGACATTGCGGATATGGAAGACAGGTGTGATCGATTGTAACGCCTTAAACATCTTACGATACTTTAATCGATCCTGGCAGAATTACAAAAAATATTCAGCATATTCTCACGGAGTGGCCACCCACAGCACCCGAACATCTGTCCAAACGATCTGGGTAGTTGGAAGATAATTGGGATTCCTTACATGTATTGCGGGCTATAGAAATGATCTTCATTCCTCTGTGTAGAGATCTGCCGCACTGGTCCTTCGGCGTGCAAGAAATGAAACTGGTGCTGCATTATGCAGATAGTTTGATGTCTGCACGTTAGGAGTTCTACAAACAAATAATTCAGGAACACAAAATTTCCATTTCCTTCCTCACCGCCACTTTTAAAATGGCTTAGCGACTTTTTGTTTCTTCTTTTCTTTTTATGACAATCAATACCGCGTTCAAAGTGATCGCATTTCTCAATTGACGTTTGACAAAAACAGACGAAAGGAATGTGATCCATAATACGGCTTGTTACAGCTACCACAGAACATCGCGTGGCAGAAGCTGCAGGTACAAGCCAGTCGGGTTGTTCGATAAGTTTAAGGTAAACTGTTGTAACAATTGACAACAAATGCAGGGAGCCATTCTCTTGGCTTACACGACTTGTCAGTCAAGAATGTAAAGGTCCTACCGCGGCACGTAAGCGTTTGCATAAAGGTGGGTTGAATCGACAATGAAACATGCCAACAAATGTGCACAGCCTTATTATTACGCGTTCCTTTTATGAACACTGTGTAAAGAATTCGTATAGGGGAACGTTACATGTTTTGACCTAACTTCATGTGCCTCGGGTGCCTCGAAAATGTAACAGGGCTCTTCATACGGACCAAAATATAATTGGGTTTTTCAGTTGGTACAAAATGCGACAGGGCTGTTCAGCGGATCTCAGTAGTAACAGTAGGAGCAAAATGTGACAGGGCTGTAAAGTCGGTATAAAATTAATGGGTCCTTTAACCGGACCCAGTTATAACAAGGGTCTTCATCCGGTCCAAAATGTAACAAGGCGCTTCAGCCGGACATAAATGTCACGGAGATCTTTAGCTGGTCCAGAATTTCCTAGTAACAAACGCACAGTTAGTTGAGATTTGAGGTTCTCACGTAGACGAATGTTAGGCCTATAAAGCAGAGTCGTTATTGAATGTTGCACAGCTTTACTATTTAAGAGCTATTCATTTTTCTTGCAGAGATCAGGGACTGTTTGTGAGTCGCGTGTACTTTTCATAACAAACTACGCGTATGGTGCACAGTACTGTCTTAGGTAAGGTACACCTGTCTCAGTATTATCTAGGTAGTCGTGTTAGCGTAGTGACGTCACATGCACAATGGTGTCTTAAGCACATCAGTCTCCATATTATCTAGGTAATCGTGTCAATGTAGTGACGTCAGATGAACCATGCTGTTTTAAGCACATCAATCTCCATGTTATCTAGGTAATCATATCATTGTACCGACGTCGGATGAACAGTGCTGTTTTAAGCACGTCAATCTCCATATTATCTAGGTAATCATGTCAGTGTACCGACGTCGATGAACAGTGCTCTTTTAAGCACATCAGTCTCCATATTATCTAGGTAATCATGTCAGTGTACTGACGCCAGATGAACAGTGCTGTTTTAAGCACATCAATCTCCATATTATCTAGGTAATCATGTCAGTGTACCGACGTCGATGAACAGTGCTGTTTTAAGCACATCAATCTCCATATTATGTAGGTAATCATGTCAATGTAGTGACATCCCATGCACAATTGTGTCTGAAGCACACCAATATTAATATTACATACGCAAACAAAATGCTCTCATCTGCGAATCAGTGGCTCATTTCATTACTGACAGCCAAATTCAGGAGAGAAACTAAAGCACTAGCATAATATATCTTCTTTCCTTTCTTTTTAATTTCTCGGAACCAAGCCATGTTTGATTATCATACTTTGACGTTCATTTCCTTTCGTTGTTTGTTTTTTCCTCTATTGTCAAAACAATATAGAAAGTATCTGTCCATGCTCTGAGTCTCTCTCTGAACACAGTCAGTCTTGTCAGCATTATTAGTGCCAGCTATTATTGTTAAATGCTGATCGAGGCTGTTGGACACATCCATAATATACTTCGTACAAAACTGCAAACACATGCTTCCATATTTGGATGGCCAGGTAATAACACAGTTTAATGATACTCGCTACAGGATGATCAACATCATTCACTGAGATTAGAATTGCCCTGTGAGTAGTCATTTCAGGGCTCCAAACCAGTTGTATTTGTGCCTGCATTTGTGTCCGTCATTCCATCCTGCTCCTGATGAAATTGCAAATAACAATATTGCAGACAGAAATTCACCTATTTTGCCGAAAGATAATGTGCACAGAATTTTTGTGAGGTAGAAGAGAACCGTAAGTAACTAGTTCCAGTGACACCGCGGCCGGACGTGTCATCACGTTGCAGATGGGGAAAGCAATCTCCAGAGCAGTGTTTCCCAGCCAGGTTTCCGAAGAACTTCATTATGAGCGCCGCGAAAAATTGTGTAATAAGTATATAAACATTTTTAAATAAAGCGAAACATTCCAAATATCCCTCAAAATATCACGGGAATTTGCTTCTGGGAATTGGCAGGAGGGGAATTTGCTTCTGGGAATTGGCAGGAGGGGAATTATGTCCGTGCGCTGCCAACTGCCTCTTTGTTTGGTTTTGTCAGTTTGTATTTAGGATTACATTTAGTAGTATTTCATCTGTTTTCATGGATTGGGGGTTCCTCCATGGAAAAAATGATATATTGTATAAAGAGGCGCGTGCAACTGAGTAGTCCTCAAACTCGGAATCTCCTAACTTGTTTCAAAACGTTAAAAAGAGCGTCGGATCTGGCAACCTCTTGCGATCAAGGGTAGTGAGCTTTCTTCCTGACCCTTGAAGATGGGACCGATAGGTTGTCCCGAAACGTCGGTACAGAACTACCACTCAGTGCTTCGTAATATCCCAGAAGAGCG
Source organism: Coptotermes formosanus (assembly GCA_013340265.1). Lineage (NCBI taxonomy): Eukaryota > Metazoa > Arthropoda > Insecta > Blattodea > Rhinotermitidae > Coptotermes > Coptotermes formosanus. Next base: position 434,217 of record BLKM01004705.1, read on the forward strand.
CAGATTTCAGAATTCAAAACTTTCGGAATTCGTAATGATAAAGAGGAAGGGGAATGTAGAAAAATACGCAAGGGTAACTTCATAATTAGCATTATTTCTAATACGTTAAGGGTAGTGTAGTCAGTATAGGGACTAGACTACTTGCTGGATAATTTGGAGTTTGAATCCCGGTCCGGGTAAGGGATTTATCTCTTCTTCAAAAGGTCCAGACCGTCGCTGGGGCCCACCGAGCCACATGCGCAATGGGTACCGGGGTTCTTTCGCCGGCGTAAAGCGGCCGGGGAGTAAAGTTAACCACGTGCTTCCGTCTAGTGCCGAGGTTAAGCAGGAGTGTGTCTATATCTACTGCTGCTCCCCTGTGTGCCTTCATGGCATGGCCAGGGACAAGTTTGACCGTGCCTTTTTCTAAGGTGATTTTATCGATACAAATTGGGCGTGAAGTGTAGCATTATGGGGTGGACCAAGACTCTGTGTGTCTGTGCGTGCGTGTGAAAACGCAGGGTTTTCGTTAGAAAACCTCTCGCGAATTTAGTCTGCCTCCTGGATGGAAAAGAGCTGGGCGTTCTTAGAAAGCAGGGCTGTGGAGTCGGTGCACAAAACCTCTGACTCCGACCCCGACTCCGACTCCTTGATTTTTTAAAACTCCGACTCCGACTCCTTCATGAAAGCTCAATATGTATTAATAATGGTAAACCTAGACTTATAACCTATATTTAAGTATAAGTCTAATGGTTGCTGTAGCTATCCGGGCTCTGGGTTTGGAGTATCTAAATAAGATTTTAGATTGAGGTCGGAGTCGGAGTCGGTACATTTTTACCGACTCCGACTCCACCTAAAATTCCTTCTTACTCCGACTCCACAGCCCTGGAATTTAGTCTGTCTCCTGGATGGAAAAGAGGTGAGCGTTTGTAGAAAGACGTTCCTCATATGAATCTTAAAGCAGTTTATATATGCGCTGAATTAAGTGTTTTGAAGATTGAATCCAATGGCAGACTTGTGACGTTCAGGAACCGCGTGTTCCATAACAATACACAGTTGCCTGGTGTGCGCAAGGATGACATTTTGCCATGCAAATGGCATCTGTTTGTATATAGACAAATTTAACTTTCAAATAAAATAACATTTTTGGGGCTGAAGCAGTCCATGGCCCGCTAGAAGGGCATTGCACCACTTGCTGTTAACATCTGTATTTTTATAATATTCATTAACGGTGCCATTACGCCAATAACGAACTTGCTTCTATACCTCTCTCAGCGCTATCTGAATACCGCAGTCTCCCGGAAGACTCTTGTTATGTAAGCGCAGTAGGCCTACTTTGAAGGGCTAAGTTCTTGTAGAGAGAACGGAAAACCTGACGGGTGAAATGTGAATTTTTGTTTCTTAAGTCAACGTCGTCGGTCTGCTGTTGTATACTGACTCCTGCAGGCTCCGTAGTGTCCAGCCATCTTCGTGGATGTATCTCACCAATCTCGTTTGAATACGGATGGTGGGGTTGTTTGCTGAAGTCGCTAGACACACACACACACACACACACACACACACACACACACACACACACACACACACACACNACACACACACACACACACACACACACACACACACACACACACACACACACACACACACACACACACACACACACACACACACACACACACACACACACGCACACACACACACACACATTGTCGATGACTCGAATTTCCAAATTTTGAACTAAATTCTATTTCTGACGGCCCCAAGGGCTTTCCTGTTCACTACTGTACGCACGCTGGCTGAAGGCCTACACAGTTCTGTGTCTGTGGGCGCAGCGTTATGTGTCCTCAAGGGTAAAGAGACTGTGACATGAAGATGACAGCTCCTGTCCATCTAGAACAGATGTTAGGAATGCGTGAAGCTTTATCTCACCTGTTTGTTGCCTGGAGAAACTGTTTCTAACTTAACAGCCCATACTTACCTTCCTAGGCGGAGCCGACAGCAGGCATTATTCCAGATTTGCCGTTTACACACGTTTCATAATGATGTCTGTATGAGTTACAAAGGCTATTACCGGGCCTCTGCCCTTGAATTTAATTGATGGTATGTAGTTTTCACGGCCGCCGATCCCAGTGGTCGCGCGGTCTGAGGCGTGGGTCTGCGGCCGTTCGCTTGCTGGAATTGTGGGTTCGAATCCCGCCAGGGGCATGGTTGTCTCTGTGTTCTGAGTGTTGTGTGTTAGGTAGAGGGCTCTGCGTCGGACTGATCACTCGTCCAGAGGAGTACTACCGAGTGTGGTGTGTCTGAGTGTGATCGTGAGGCCTCGATAACGAGCAGGCCCTGGCCCGCTAGAACTGTTGTGCCAGTGGAAAAAATTTGTGGCAGACACTCCGTAACTGCCATATGTGTATACTGTTTGTTATAACAAAATATATCAATATATGCCTATTTTTGTATACACTTAGACCTATACGCTGACATCCCTGATTTTAAATTTAAACTATTTCAACACTAGACATGTCGGTATCACAATCTATATCGCCCCATAAGTCCTTGAAGTTATTAATGGACCGAGTGGGTTGTTAGGGACAAACGTATAGGGCGAGCATGTTCTTGTACCTCAAATGATAACCCGAATCAAGCAGAGCAAAATCCATGAGATCTGAGTTTATATTACTGTGACCGGATTGGAGAAATATGTTAAACTGAAAAGGATACCGTGTCTCACATTCGCTTAAAAACGTTTTCCGTTTTGTCACAGGGTTAATGCTCTGGAGCAGTTGGGCGGGAACAAAGTATGGCGTTGTGACGTCAGAGCTGTGAAGGCTGCGGCCGGTGTGGTTGTCTCGTCTCCCAACTGAAGCGTCTGTAATGTGTCTCACTATAGCCACAATTGTTGTGTTAATACTTCGCTACCGTCTCACAATGGAATTACCATTTTCCTCCTGTGGACACTGAGGCTTGAATTTGCGTTACTTCTTCTTGCAATTCGTCACAGGTTATGCAGATGTTGCCGCTTTGGTTTGTTCCTGGTTGAAAGTCTAATGACACGGTTTCAGTAAATTTTGGCGCAAACGAATCATTGCATTTCTTTATTTGAGAACGGCTTCGTGCAGACTTTAAACTGTTCTCTTGCATGTGAGAAGGGATCATTTAAGAAGTTATGACACAAACTGTACTTTGTTCCTCTTATTGAAGGAAGTTTTGACACAAATCTGTTATTGTAATTTGTAATGTAATGCCTACTTAATGCAAGCATTATTTTGCCCTGTTTCATTTAAAATATTATATTCACAAACTTTTCATTTTTTCGCTCGATTTAAGGCACCGTAGCAAGGGACTTTTTCAATGTCAGTATTAACTTAAGAAAATATTTTTGTTGTAATTTAAGACAGTTCCGGTTCAGTATTTCAGTTGGTGCTGATAACTTAAGAAATTATCACCGAACTGCTTAATTTAAGACGGTGTTTATGTAAAATTATCGTTGCTTCGTGCAAACTGAGAAATAGTTCGTATACGCTTTACGTTGCTGCACTTAACTTCATATTTATTTTTCGCAAAATTTGCACGTTTCTGTAATTTGAAGAGTGAAGGCAGACATTTAATTACCGCTCGGCATTGCGAGTATAAAGGAGGAAATACGTATGTATACACAAGTACTGTAAGTTAAGAAGAATTAATAATGCATAATCGGTGTAAAACAAGACGTGACCTTGTACATATGAGAGGGAGAACAGTAGTGCACGTGCCATTATGAACATTTCTTCATCTGCTTCTTCCTTTTCTTCTTCTTCCTCTTCTTCCTCCTCCTCCTCCTCTTCTTCTTCTTCCTCTTCTTCTTCCTCCTCCTCTTCTTCCTCTTCTTTTTCTTCTTCCTCCTCCTCCTCCTCCTCCTCCTCTTCTTCTTCCTCCTCCTCCTCTTCTTCTTCTTCTTCTTCTTCTTCTTCTTCTTCTTCTTCTTCTTCTTCTTCTTCTTCTTCTTCTTCTTCTTCTTCTTCTTCTTCTTTAGGGCCCGTCAGCAGATGCTGAGCATGCACCTCAGCCTTAGGCTTAATGTGCAGCCCTAAACACTCCATTCAGCACAGGTTCAGTAACCCCGTGCCTCTTATAAAGAGGCAAAGGTCCCTTTCTGAAGCTGTGCTTATATCTTTTCGTTCAGCAGACAGCTTCCCAAAGGAATTGTAGCGCTGACGAGCTAACACCTCACAGCAACAAATAATATGTTGCACTGTTTATCCCCATCAAACAGGCCCATAATATGCAGGTGCCTCCTCACAGGAGCATGTCCCGTGAGGACCGCAACTGCCATTTTTAGTTGATGCCTACTTAATTTAAGCAGGTCTTCAGCTCTGCTGTTACATGGTCTACCAATAAAACGTTTGCCATGTCTATGACCTGGTAAATCTTTCCAGACAATATAATGTTGATAATCAGTCCAGTTCTTAATTGCTTCTCTTGCTGAACACCTAGGTATTCCTAGGTATTCTCTGGACCAAGTAACGGCAGCAAATCCTTATCTGGCAAGTTTCCTCATTGCCAGGAATGCCACAGTGCCCTGGCACCCACACGAGAGTTACTTCATTCGGGCTAGCCAGCGCAGAGAGAGCATCCAGGCATTCTGCAGCCAGTCCTGAAGTTACTTTCGTGCTGCTAAACGCCTTAAGTGCAGCCTGGCTATCAGAAAAATAAGGATCCGCTTATGTTTATAAGCCCTTCGTATATTTCCACATGCACATTGAAGAATGGCATATATATCGGTTTGAAAAACCGTGGCAAATTTACCCAAAGGGAAGCTAAAGCTTCTATTTGGTCTTACGCTATAAATACCAGACCCTGTCCCTGAGTCAGCCCTAGAACCGTCAGTGAACTAGATCAGAGCATCCTCAGGGAAAATTGAATCTTTGTTTCTCCAATAATCCGGGTCTATAATGACACCGAAGATTTTAGGGTGATAAATTGGAATGGTGTAGTCCAACCGCATGTCCAATAAAGGGTCATCTACATTTTTCCAGATGGTTAGCAACCCTGGTACTGCCTTTGGAACACTTGGTTGCAGTAGTATCCTATAGGGTTCCATCCTCGCCTCAGCCATGATCAACAGATCTAGCGGAGTCAGATTTAAACGCACCTCCATTGCTGCAGTAGGGGTCGATTTCATAGCCCTCATAATAGCTAGATACGCTATTCTTTGATTCCTGCCTAATTGAATTTTAGTGGTTTTTTGCTTGACCTTTGGGCCACCAGACGAAGGCAGCATGGAGTATGGAAGGTCTAGTTACCCTAGCATAGAGCCAATGCACCATATTAGGTCTTAGACCCCATTTTTTACCATACATGCATCTAACCACCGCAAAGGTGTTTTGCGCTTTTCTGATTATTTTCTGCAAATGTTGGTTTCAGTTAAGTTTGGAGTCTAAAATCACTCCCAAATACTTAACCTCTACCAGGATTTTAAGTTCCTTGCAATGAAATGTGAGAGGTCTTACGTCCTCTGTTCTCCTTCTGTTGATAAAGGGAACTATGGCTGTTTTGTGAGGGCTAATATTCGGACCCTCTTTTCAAGAGCCCATTTAACCCCCACATTCAAGGCACCTTGCATAAGCTCCATGACTGTGTGTGCAGATTTACGTTGGATTATGATAACAATGTTTTCAGCATAGTCAAATGTACTAAAGCCTAGGTCATTGGTAACAACCAAAAGCCTCTAAACAACTAGGTTCCACAAAAGGGGAGACAAAACTCCACCCTGTGCAAATCCTTCTACAACTTTAGCAGTCAAACTGCTGCCCATGAGGGAAGTGTGTAAGTGTCTGCTTTCAAGCATGGACCTTACCCACCTGCAACAGGTTTCCTCAAGTCCACGCTCTTTTGCAGCCGTAGTTATTGCATTAAAACAGGTGTTGTCGAATGCCCCCTCAATATCCAGAAAGGCACCCGACGCAATCTCGTTGTGACTCAAAGACTTTTCCAGTCTGTGTACAACCTGGAAGAGTGTTGTTTCTGTAGACATACCTGCCCTGTAGGCAAACTGGTTCTGGTGAAGTGGTTTTTCAACCAGGACACCATCGCTGATATGTCTGTCAAGTAATGTCTCAAGTGTCGTGAGTATAAATTACATGACACTGATGGGTCTCAGGGACTTTGCCTAGGACAGAGGTTTCCCAGGTTTAGGTATAAATACCACCCTGATGTGCCTGCAGCTCATAAGAATTTAACCTAAGTCCAGACGACTGGCTCTTAGTAACATTAAAAATTTTCCTGCAAGCAGTTCAAAACCATGCTGTAAGAATGATAGTCATTATTCCGTCAATGCCTGGGGATTTATAAGATTGAAATGAGGAAACAGCCCACTTCAATTTATCATAACTTATGACCCTTCTGGAAACCGCCCAGTCTTCAATGGATCCCTTCCATTTCCGAGACTCCAGTTCAAGACCTTTCCAGCCTCCAGAAGTTTCCAAAATAAATTTTGAACAAGGGAAGTGGACCCGGAGTAATTCCTCCAGGGTCTCCTTCTCTGTTCTGGTATATTCTCCGTTTTCAAGCTGGAGAGAACTAACTGCACTCTGCCCATCCTTTGAAAGAATCCTGTGGAGTCTGGCACACTCTGAAGCCTTCTCAATCCCCTCACAGTGTCTTCTCCAGAATTCTCTCTTGGCCTGTCGTTGTGCCGTATTATAATCAGTTAAGGTTCTTTTATAGTCAGTCCAATTCCCTGACTTCTTTGCCGCATGAAATAACCAGCGAACTTTCCTCCTCCTCTCCGCAAGGTCTTGATTCCACCAGGACGTCACGGTAGAAGGACAGTTTTCTTTATATGAAAAAACGATAGCATCATGAAACTGCCTTGAAGCAGTTTCTAGATCTGTAAAGTTAGTCATCCTATCTTTCATATCACGCAGACAACCCTACGGGTCAATTCTAAAATACACCCACTCGGTCCTGCGTGGATTGCGATAGAATTCGACTAAATGGTTAATACCCGTAATAGAAAATTGGATGTATCTGTGGTCCGAACAACTTACCTCCTCACTTACATGCGAATCTATAACAAAATTGCCAGCATAAAAAGTGGCAATTGTAATATCAATAACTTCCTGCCTATTAGATGTACATTTATTCATTATGTCGAATCCACTAGCCGTAATGAAATTAAACAGGGACTCACCTCTGTTGTTAATATTCGTGCTTCCCCAGGAGGTGTGATGCGCATTTGCATCACAGCCGATGACCAGGTGAGTTCCTTCAGCCCTGCAGCCCGTCACCAGCCTCTCCAACTCCCTGGGGGTGGGGGTTCAGCACATCGTATTGAAGGTAAGCCGATCCGAGAATAATCTCCCTCGCCCCCCCCCCGGGCCACACGATGTTTTGATTTTTACTGCCTTGAGTTCCCTGGAACAGTAATGCATCAACGGCAGTATCCGAAAGTCTTTCTTGACTAGAATACAGGTCCTAGGATTCTGGATGGATCTGCTATAAATTAGTTCTCCACCCACCTCCCTTAGACCTTTAATTTCCCCCAGGTCCAGGGTTCCTGTATGAGGGCAACATCGCAGTTCTTCATAGGAACACAGGTGGCAGCCGAAGCTGCCTTACTGTCGTGGAGATTTACGTGCAGCACTCTCAGCCTCTGGCTTTTTCTTTGCATCCTTCAGGGTCCGGAAGATAACTCCCCAATCCCCAGAAGGCTTTGAAATTTGATTTAGTCAGGGCTTTGAAGGAGTCAGGGTCAGTAGAGAAGGCTAGCGTCTGCTCCTTTTCAGTGACCTTACGACTCATGACTGACCAATCTGTCATATTTAGCTCACTATTTTGAATCCCGGAACGAGTTACCACAGTGGTAACCTCTGAAGTGTCAGGAATGCGAACAAGCACCCTGGGTCTCTTTGGGAGGTCTTTGGAGTTGACTACAGTCAGCTCCGCACCCTCCCACACGTCTCCCATTCCGCTAATTGCCGCATTAACTAGACCTTAGAAGGTTCGTTTGCATGGGTAATGCAGAATATTCCGTGTGCAAATTTAAAGTACAAAGAAAATGCCGAGGCGCCTCCCCTGAAGCGTTCGCATCCACAGCAGTCAAGCGTTTCACCAGAATCAGGTCAGCCTGCTCCTGATGCATTTTGACATCAGAATGACGTCTGTGAATAACCACCATGTTGATGTCAGCAACACCTTCCGTGTACGACCCAGTCTGCACTTGAGTGTTCCTGGGGTTTTTAGGTTGCTGTTTTTCCGAAGACGGTGTGGTCGAGTCAGAGTGGGGTCTGTTTACACCCCCACTGCTCCCCACCGCACCAATCTCCTGAGACGAAGCAGTTTTACTTGGAGGCTTCTTATCCGGCCAAGTTACCTCCTTCATCGTCCTTTCCCTGGTGATCCCTTTCCGTTGCGCTCCCGAGAGTTTCTTGGTCTGCAGTCTGGTCGTTGAGACACCTGCAACCAGTCTCTCCTCATCTGAAAGATCAACGGAAGACTTAGAGTCTGCAACCTCCACGTCGGGTTCTTGCTGTAATAAGTCTGCCGGCGCAGCCGCTTCTTGTTCAGGTTCAAAAGTATTCGTATCCAGTTTTGTCCCACGAATACAGGAGAAATAACAGTCAACACTGGTCGCGTTCCCTACACCAGTGTCAGGCTACACACTCTAGGATGTTGCCTGGTTTCCCAGAGGCTCAGTTAAGGACACATCACCCATATGCCATGCACCCCTTCAGCACGGATTAAGGCAAGCCACACGTAACACCTTGGGGTTGGGGAGTTGGTCCACGGTCTCCTGTTTTATATTCAGAGACAGACCTGCCACAAGGAGAGGTCCCGGCCATCCGCCACCTGCCGACGTGCCCGTAGCCACTCATGCCCCGATATTACGAACATTTGCTATAGAATGGGTTGATAATTGGAGCAACATTCTTTACAGCGTTGTGTTTCCTCTGTTGCAGGGAAACTCCACCGGGGACTGCGTGTTCAACGAAACGTTCGTGCACTCTTACATGACATACTCCTCCAGCAAGTACTCAAACGATAGGAGGACTATGTACATCGCCCTCAACAGGCATGGCCAGTCCAGGAAACTGCAAGTGAAGAGAAAGGCGCCTCTGGGAAACCTGTCCAGCTACGCCATGGTGTTAATTAAACATGTAGAAGACGAACGCGTGAAAGACCTTGCGGAGAGGATAATGCGCGTGCGCGAGTCCCTACAGACCGGCTCCAGGTTCCCGAGCGGAGACCTCTCGACGGCGCAGCATCCGTTGAGGCACCACGGCTATCACCACCTGTGTCCCCAGGTACAACCGACCACGTTGCAGCTGAACACTGAGCAGGACGGCGGCGCGGACGATGTGGGTAGAGACAAGTTGCGGTGCAGAAGACGCAAGAAGAGGAAGAAGAAGAAGCGTAGGTGCAGGGAGGGTGAGCAGGAAGGGGAGCAGTGTCAAAACAGAGATGTGAAGAAGAAGAAGTGTCAGCAGGGTGAGGGCGAGGAGGAGTGCGGAAAGAGGTTAGAAGCTGCGAAGAGGAGGCGAAAGTCAAGAAACGGCGTTAAGAAACTCAGAGACGATAGTGATAAAAATAAGAAAAAACAGAGAAATGGGAAAAGTAAAACGAAGCTTATTAGTGAAGGTGAAATAGGCAAAGACTTTGGCAGTGCTGGAGTGAGGACTGGTGGGCTGGGCGAGTATGCCGTAGCAGTGCAGTCGCAGTCACCTGCCGCGTCACTCTCCTCGACGATATTGACAGGAACAACAGAGTCGCCATCTTCAGCGTCCATGTCGTGGTCGACACCTACTGTAAGTGTTGCGACACGGTCGCCGACACCGACAAGAGCAGAGGACAATATCCCAGTGTCTTCCTCAGGCATTACGACAACAGCAGGGGTACCAAAATGACTGTTGCTTCTTATAGTGATTCTCACCACAATCTCATACTTAAGTCACCTTATTTTTTATAAAGCGGAGTCACCTACTTAATTTTGTTTGTACATAGTGTACATACAGGACAATGCTTGGGGAGCGAGACATCACAGCTATTTATTGTACTTATTTATTGTTATTTCATGAAATAAAATTCGTCTCTCTTGACACTGCCATGCGAAAATGGCATCTAGACTGTAGCATACTGAAAACAAGACGTTAGTTTCGTGCTGTGCTGTCTGCTCGAAGAACGATCCGGTCTGCTTCTTCACACAGTGATTCAGTATTTTGACACAAAGTTACCTTGACTTTCCCCGTCTGTACAAATCACCCAGGCGCTGTGGAAATGTTAACATTTTCTCCATTTTGAAACACTTTCGTTTTTGTAAGAAATGGGAATCAGAAGTATTCAGACATTAAGCAATTAGAAGACTGATGTGGCTGTTGTCAGGGACTTGGCCAGTGGCCGAAGTATTGCAGCTGTGAAGCTGCCATGTATTTGTTTTCCCATGCGGGCAGGCAGATAGACCACAGACCACAGTAGGGACTGTTCCGTTAACTTATCCCAGGTTTCAAATCGACCAAATATGGACACCCATAGCGCGGTTGTCATCTTTCCCGAAGACGTAACAGAACCTGAAGAGATAAATGATACGTTATGGTCTGTCTGCCGTCTAACACAGTGCCACACGTAATGTTATGTAGTGGAAGAAGCATTTGGAATGTGTCAGATGTAACGATCGTGCGTAGTGAAGGAAACGTGAAATCATTGTTGCATTTAGATAACAGTAGATCATTTTCCAGATAAGTAATAATTGTAATTAATAAAACAATTGAAACAGTAAAAGATAACAATAACATCAGTTATAGCCCATCATATTCCATCTCCAGACTAGAGATCTGCCTATAAAAAGAAGTCGCCTGACTTTAAATTCGCAGTTAATTGCAGTAATTCATGCTGTTATCCAGTCATTGTCTAGTTTGGAGTTGATTCCAACTCATGCGACTTTTTTTTGCGCATTTAAATATGTCCTTGACTGTGTCCCTCACACATAACTTAGCAGGTGTTTAAATACAATAAAATTGTAGTATGTCGGATAAGGAAATGAGTATGGCAAAGCTGCACGGACATTACAGGTTCGTCAGAAGATAAGAATTACTTAAAGAGTCAACAGATACACCAGAACTCAAGAGAGCGCAGGGAAGACCAAGTTATATGTTACATTTCGGTCTTAAGACGCCACGCTGGAGAGATCCTGGTGTAGGTCAGAGGATGGATTTAATATTAAAACACAAATAAATGTGGTGTGAGGATATAATGGATCAAACTGACTGACGATTGGGTTCGGTGATGTGCTCTTGTGAACTCTGTGATGAACCCACCTCGTAGGGGATGTTCTAACCCTTGTCTTCCGAAGGACGACTCTAGTCCACTGACTTTAATTACAGAGTTTGGTGAAAGGAAAACCTTCGGAACCCTAATAAGTCCATGGCCCACACCAGGTGAAGTTAATTTAGCGGCGTTATTATATCTGTGCCTGCCTGCAATATTAATGAGACTTGCCCCCTCAAATAGTTTTTGGCATGTGAGCTGGTCTGGGTGCCTTCTTGGCGGAGATTGCTGCCAGACACGTTGATCGAGGCTTTGTTTGAGGTGCACATTGCAGGGCGAGGTTAACAGCCAGGACTGGGGACGGTTTTGCAGAACAGAATTTTTTGTTTTGTATTATAAATTGTACCTAACACCCCGCAGTCTTCCTGCTGCCTGTGTCTCAGACCACACCGGTTGTTACACACAGTATTACACCAGTATTAAGCACAACATCGTCAGTATAGGTTTTTAGACTTTAATGGTGCCCGTTGCTCAAATTATGGGACACCATGTAGGATTATAAGTTGATGGCGAAGTCTCAAACTCTTACGTGTGTACCTGAATCCAATTAGATCACTTAAAAATGAAGGCAGAAAGTTCCTCCGAAACGTCAGTACCGGCTTATGAACCCACACGCTGTCCAAATCCGGAAGACCACCATTTTATGTTCAGTGTTGCCCACTGTGTCGGATATGTGTGATTTATACGGTGTTCCACGCCTCCGTCTGTAGGCGATCGTTTGTCATTACACTGACTGAACACCTTCCTGAATCACGTTAATGAAGTTCACATCCTCTTCCTTAACATATATTGTAATATTATCTTGCCATCTATGCCTGCGTCTTTCAAGGGGTCTTTTTCCGTTTCGTTTCTCCGAACATTTTGTATTCACTTCTCGTTTATGTCATGCTTAATGCGTGCCCGAACCATCTTATTAACTGTTGGTTTATTACCTTAATATTCAAAGCCGCTATGTAGATTTTATTTGTAGTTGTAGCTGTTACCATAGTGTAGCTAGAATTGAAAGCGGTCCGAAGAAGTACAAACTATTTTCATTTGGTTTCTGAGAGAAAATTATTTAGCAAACACCCTATAATGCGGAAGACAGGTAATATGGATTGTTGGCCCCTTCACTAAGTATTACAGTAGTGGAATAATTAAGATTCCGTTCATTTCAGTTGTTCTGCGTGACATTGCAATGTCTTACCAGCTGTAATTTATTCCGTAGAATGGCTGTCTTGGCAGATTTTCATTATTGCAAGTACAGCACCTTATCACAACTATCATGTGACTCAAAACGGTGTTGAAGAAATAATAAAAAACGAATCGCAATTTCACGGGCGAACCTTTTTTTGGACGATGTCCACTGGCTTCATAAAATTTAGTCTTGAGAGACTTTAACGAATGATTAGAATAAGTCGTGTGTATTACGTTGAAAGAATGTGAACGGAAGTGGTCGTGGCCTAATTTCAGGTAGAATCACAATATTTTCTTCGAGGGCCTAAGAAAAAACCTGCAAACCTCATACTGGAACAGAGATTTGAATATGGGACTCGCCGAATACAAATGAGTTGTGCCAATCAAACGTGACGTCACGTGTATATATATATTCATTCTTCACGTGTGTGTGTGTGTGTGTGTGTGTGTGTACACACGGAATTTCAGAATCTAGGTCTGACTCATTAATGCAGAAGTTAAGGGTAGTCTACCCACTTTGTAAGATTCAACTGAAAATTTGTTGTTAATCAATAATACCGAAATGTACCTATGTCTATCCGAATAATGGATATCTTTCAGAGACAGCATCTGTATGAGGATACTATTACTAGACCACTGTCACGAACATATTTATTAAAAACATGATTAGTAATTTTTCTGAAGTTGAGATGGCTATTGGAAAACTAAAAAGCCACAAATCACCAGGTATTGATCAGATTCCAGCAGAATTGATTAAAGCAGGGGGTAGGATTATTCGGTCTGAAATCCATAAACTTATTATTTCTATTTGGAATAAGGAGGAATTGCCTGAGGAATGGAAGGAGTCGGTCATTGTGCCTATTTATAAGAAGGGTGATAAGACAGATTGCAATAACTATCGAGGCATATCACTTTTGTCGACTATGTACAAAATTCTATCCAACATCCTTTTGTCAAGGTTAACTCCATATGCAGAGGAAATTATTGGGGATCATCAGTGTGGATTTCGACGTAACAGGTCAACCACTGATCATATATTCAGCATTCGTCAAATACTTGAGAAAAAATGGGAATACAATGAGGCAGTTCATCAGCTATTTATAGACTTCAAGAAAGCCTATGATTCAGTTAGGAGGGAGGTCTTGTATAATATTCTCATTGAGTTCGGTATCCCCATGAAACTAGTAAGGTTAATAAAAATGTGCCTAAGTGAAACATATAGCAGAGTTCGGGTAGGCAAACATCTGTCTGACACGTTCCCTATTAAGAATGGCTTGAAACAAGGAGATGCTCTGTCGCCATTGCTTTTCAACTTTGCTTTAGAATATGCCATTAGGAGGGTTCAGGCAAACCAGGAGGGCTTGAAATTGAATGGTACACATCAGCTTCTGGTTTATGCTGATGATGTTAATATATTGGGCGGAAGCGTACATAGTATAAAGAAAAATGCAGAAGATTTAATTATTGCTAGTAAGGAGATTGGTCTAGAAGTAAATGCTGAGAAAACTAAGTACATGGTCATGTCTCGAAATCAGAATGCACGACACAATCACAACATAAATATAGATAATAAATCCTTTGAAAGGGTGGAAGAATTCAAATATTTGGGAGCAACCCTAACGAATCGAAACTCCATTCATGAAGAAATTAAGAGCAGATTGAAGTCGGGGAATGCTTGCTATCATTCGGTGCAGAATCTTTTGTCTTCGAGGTTGCTATCCAAAAACACAAAGATTAGGGTATACAGAACTATAATTTTACCTGTTGTTCTGTATGGATGCGAAACTTGGTCTCTCACACTGAGGGAGGAACAAAGACTGAGGGTGTTCGAGAATAGGGTGCTGAGGAGGATATTTGGGCCTAAGAGGGACGAGGCGACAGGGGATTGGAGAAGACTACATAACGAGGAACTTAATGACCTGTACTCATCACCAAATATTATTCGGGTAATCAAATCGAGAAGACTGAGATGGGCGGGGCATGTGGCACGTATGGGGGAGGAGAGAGGTGCATACCGGATTTTGGTGGGGAGACCCGAGGGAAGGCGACCACTTGGGAGACCCAGGCGTAGATGGGAGGATAATATTAAGATGGACATTCGGGAAGTGGGATGGGAGGACATGAACTGCATTGATCTGGCTCAGGATAGGGACAGGTGGCGGGCTCTTGTGAATGCGGTAATGAACCTTCGGGTTCCATAAAATGCGGGGAATTTCTTGACTAGCTGAGAAACTGTTAGCTTCTCAAGAAGGCCTCTGCTCCATGGAGTTAGTTAGTTAGTTAGTAATTTTTCCATGGTGTTCAGTTTTTGCAAATAAAAACTGGATGTTTCCTCAGCTTTAAAGAGAGGGAAAGTTCGTTCTTGCTGTATAAAGAAGCGCTCTTCCTTGACGTATCATGGGGAAAATGCCCAGCTTCCCCGAAATGTTGTATCTGAAGTGGCTTAAGACAACCAATAATGTTCTGAAGACGCCGTCTTTAGAAATGTTTGGGCTTAGCACAAATACTGTACCTCTTGTTCCGAACGGTCTGAGTTGCATCGAACTGTGAAGCTGCACAGACATATCTTCGGTTGAAGTTAAGTTTAATGTGTTAAATGTGATGTGTAATTCCGCAACCTCACGCTGCTGTCTAAATAAAGCTGGTAAGCGAGATAGTTCTGAATGAAACGAGTGGCAGTAGTCGGTAGCTGTTACAGCATGACAGGTAAACTACTGACCGGATCATCTGCTTTCGGCATCCATCAGAATGTGTGATGGATCAATGCATCAGCTGTTTGCAGATTTTAGGAGGGAAGTACTGTAGTCCTGTGACAATTTGAAAAGCTCATTAGGGTTGGTAATAGCAATTAGTGTGTGTGTGTGTGTGTGTGTGTGTGTGTGTGTGTGTGTATTGGGAACACAGTGGTCAAAAAATTATCTGGACCTAACAAAAATATCTTCTAATATTAGGCAGTGTGAGAAACTTCGTAGTCTGCTTTATTGTTATTGTACGGAAACGTGGGAAGCTACGATAGAAGAAATGAGAATACATAGAGAAATAGAGAGACAAAACGTCCTGGGAAAACATTCAACTTGATGTCCGAGAAGAAGATAGGAGGATAATATCAAACCAGCTCTTGGGTACATACGTCGGTTTTAAGGATTGGTTGTGGACGGAAACGGCTCAGAATGGTATCCAATGGCAGGCGGTTTTAAACCTTCACATTCCGCTACCGGAGTATTAATTAGACAAGGGCTGGTTAGATTTAACTGGCCACATTTTTCGCTCCTCAATATTGTCCGTAAAGAAGTGGCTTCGTAAGCTGCAGGTGTATGAAAAGTTATTTAATTATAGCCACAAAAACTTCAGTAGAGGACATTCGTAGTGCTCATGCCATGTTGCTTAGGTTGTCATTTGCCAATCTAAAGGACAAATCCTGTGCAAAAATGTCGTGTTGGATGAACGTTCATTGGCCTGTAATTTGGTTTTTCCGGGAAGGGTTTCGTGGAGCGAAAAGCTTTGTGAACAGCTATATACAGTGTGTAACAAAATGTTTACACAAAAACTGCATCTGCGCTTCGAGGAAATGTATGTATTCCTGCAATACAGCAGTATGCTCTTTTCCGAACTGCTTACATAGAGCGTCCATAAGCCTTGCAGCTTAAAGTCGCCCATTGCCTTTCGTATTCATTTATCCATGATACAATTCTGTTATTTTGAGAGTATCTGACAGTAGCGAAGGCTTCACGTGCACAGTCAGTTAACATTAGCTACAGAGGGTCGTATGCTGTATAAAGAACCCAGTTATTTCCCTAGTGTGCGGCACATCGAAGAGTTCGCATGAAAGTTGTATGTGTTACTCAGAGTCATATTTTATCAAATACCGATATTATTCACGACGAGGCTCTGTTAAAAACTATTCAGCTCGATTTGAGTTTCATGCAGTGTTTTAGACTGATAATAAGTAAAATTAGCTAGCTAATTTTTAATGTTTTCCCCAATACCACATATAGTCGAAACCTATTGAGTAGTTTGGCTTTTTAAACGCGTGGGCAGACATTGCGTCCCAATTTAGACTGTACTAAACTTTACGTAATAGTGCATAAAAAATCGTATAAATATTTTGTGGAGAAACAAGTAATGTTACACAAAAGCAGAGCCTGTCTTCGATAACAGGACTTTTTTTTCCCCATGGCGCTGTAGCCTGCAGTGGGCCTCCTCATTGTCGAGGTTTCACGATCACACTCAGACACATCGCGCTCGGTAGGACTCCTCTGGGCAGTTGATCAGCCCGACTCAGAAACCTCTACCTGACAACACACAACACCCCCAAGAGGCAGACCACGACCTCGGTGGGATTTTTTTTCTCGTCCTGTTTGTTCCTTTGATCCATTTTGTACCTTTAAATCCTTCCCTCCTTCTTCATGTCATTTATGTTACATATTATTGTCCTTACACAACAAACGCAACACAAACATCCATGCCCCCGGTGGGATTCGAAAACACAACCCCAGCACGCGAGTGGCCGCAGACCCACGCCTTAGACCGTGAGGCCACTGGTATCGGCCGATAACAGAACTACATGCACAAAAATACACTTCAGTTAGTGGTTGCTACGAAATGATATAAACGTGCATGTTTAATTAAAACAAATCGTTGAATTTATACAGTTTAACACGTAGCGGTAGAGTAAAATCTTTCGTATAAGTGAACGTTCCTTATATCGGATACTAGAGAGTTAACTGCATATAAAAACACATGAAGTCCCCGTGCTGCCAGCCAATGTAAGTACCCAAACCGACCTGCTGTACGCCTGTGTGGTCTTCTTGTGACGTCACAAGGCCAGACCTTGTCGCAAGAATTCACCCTGTGTACGAACGGATAGAAAACTTGTAACTAGACATGCACAGTACAAGTGTATCAAGGTCACTATATTCGTGTGTCGGAGACGGGGGGGGAGGAGGGGTTTGGTAATTCGCGACCTGAATGGCTGACGTGCCTGAGATCACGTAGCGCTGTATATGTGACGTCACAGCCGCTCATTGCTGGATGAAATAGAATGTTATTCAGTCATCTGACAGCCTGTTGGCAATGCTGGCGATTTTATTGCCGCTCTGAATACTTTCAGTTTCATACTTCCGCGCACGAAGCCGACGCGATTGGGTGCAATAACCAGCGTCAGTGGCGGCTCGCTTGGTGCTCAGGAGGCGCGACTTTGAACGATGATTGGAGCAGACCAGAATGAATCCTTCGTTTCTAGCGATCCCATTTTTTAAAAACGAAAATCCGGGACATTTTGTAGCACTTACGTGGCAGGGGGGATTAGAAGAGAAAATTTTTAAGCGGCGCGCAATAAAGAATGCAATTTCTTAACATCACTACAACGAGACGACTCAGTTAAGAAAATTACGACACACAGCCACAAAAACGTAATAATAATTATAATTATAATTATCATCATCATCATCATCATCAGAGAGTCAGTTCACTTGCTGATTTTACTTTACGTATCGGTTCCTCGTCCTTCGCATTCTCACTCCAGACGCGGTCACTAAGCTGCACGTATTCCTCAGCCTCTTCTTTTCCTTCCAGCTAGTGGCTGGTTGATGGATGTTCTGATCTTATAGATGTTTTCTCCCACTGCTGGAAAGTCAAAATGTCCATATGCGTTTTCAGAAATGTCGTGTTTTGTAAAAATACGACTTTTCAAATTAATTTTGACAACTTGGGGAAAACTGGGCCATTTGGCGTCCAGATCCGAATTTTGTGGAAAATCAGAACAGAGCTCTTTAAGACTAACAAAGCCGGGACTAGTGGGATCACTATTCATACCTCTAGGTCAGTGTCCAGTTACTTCTCGCAAATTCAACGAGACTGTGCCAATGGAGTGAAATTGGGTATTTGAGGATGATGGTGGATGACGAGTCGAGGGGGATGTGTGTGACGAAATGATTGTATCCTACCCTAAATTGTTACCGCATCATTTACCTGCAGTGACTGAAGAAAACCATTGAACCCTGTCTTAAAGCATCAGTTGCGAAGGGGAATTTTAACCGCGTACCTGTGAAACTTGTTAACCTCTGGATATACCAAAACAAACTTAATTTTTTAAGAGCTGTGGGCATGGATTCAATCAGTTTCTATAAGAGAACGTTACTAGTGTCTGGAGTCGCTGTTATCTTCCATATATGTGACAGGCAAAGTAAAGTGTAAAGCTGTCCCTGTACGCACCGTGAAGAAATACAGAATACGGTGGCGTATATTCACTTATTCTTAACATCGGTACTGGTTGGGTGTGAGTATATGTGTGTAGTACATGACAGCACAGTTCACTGTCATGCCACCGTGTTTGAATACTTGCGACACTCCTCATTAAACAGGTAGGTCATTAGCAGAAGCATAATGAGACATTAGCGGTGCGTGAAACTCTAATAGCGAAAGGAAACTACTGAGTTACTGTGGAAGGAAAATTTTGTATTATGCAAAGAACCTTGTAGTGTTTCATTATCCTTTCGTTTCGTAGTCCTTACCTCTTCTACCTACTCACAGTAGGTGTCGAGGTTGTTTTTATTTTCACTTGATCACGTTCACACACCACAGTCAGTAGGACTCCTCTGGACGAGAGATCGGCCGGTCGCAGAGACCTGTACCTGACAACACAAACACTGTACGTGACAAACACCCATGCCTCCGGTGGGATTCGAACCCACGATCCCAGCAAGCGCTCGGCCGCCGACCTACGCCTTAGACCGCGCGGCCACTGGGATCGGCAATGTTTCATTATGCTGCACATAAATTTAACAGTGGGACGCCTTGGGCTTCCAAGAACTATTCGAACATAAGCGGACATTTTCGTGGACGACTCGCACAAATATACACTCTGTAGAGTTGAACATAATATTAAACACCTGTTTAAAGAACGGTATGACGTTATGGAAGACAGCAAACACGATGGACAGACAAAATACATAGAACCCTGACACTGGACTGGAACGACATCATAAAAGATCACGCAAAGCAGACGGCAATGGAGGGCCCTGATTAACAAGCCCGTGGAAAATAGCAAGCGGCACAACCTGGGCGATTAAGGGATGGCAAGGTCCTGTACCTCTTGCCAAGAAAACCCAGTGGGGTCACTAGGGGTCGCTTGCGACCTGACGGAGCTGCTGCTGCTACTTCTACTACTACTACTACTACTACTACTACCACCACCACCACCACCACCACCACCACCACCACCACCACCACCACCACCACCACCACCACCACCACTATGACAATATGTCTATCACGAATAATTGAACAGCCTGAAAGAAATAGAGACTATTGTTTACACTGAAGTTGCATACGTTTATTTAAAGAAAATTCCTGGCAATGAACACTAAGAAATGGTCCGTTTTTTAGTAAGAAAACAAACCTCAAAGAACGAACGCTTCAAGGAATCATAAATGAACGTGTTGTAAACTTATAGCCCTTCAAATGGCGTAGAAATGTCGAAGTGCCTTCCTTTCGAATTTTCCTGTCTCTTTGATACTGGCGTCACCAACACTGATGCAGATTGAATCGTAAAATAAACAATAAATACATAAAATATTATACTGCTGTATATATACTGCAGCTGCCAGTACACTGTTGCCGTACACAATAATAATAATAATAATAATAATAATAATAACAGTTGTTGCTGTTGTTTTTGGGTCCAGTCCGTCTTTCTTTTCTAATTTCTATCACCCGGTTAGCGGGCACGCGGTGGCGCAGTTGGCTGAGGCACTGCACTGCAATCGGGAAGGTCGCGGGTTCGATTCCCGATGGTGTCATTGTGTCACTATGGCCCTGCGGTCGACTCAGCCTCTAACAGAAATGAGTGCCAGGGATATTTATTGGGGAGTAAAGGCGGCCGGTGTTTAGGGCTGACAAACTTACCACCTTCATACGCCGATTGTCTAAAAATTTGGGAGCCTCAACCTCCTGGAACCCTCAGGGCCTGTCTAGGGCTGTAATGGGATTGCTTTACTTTACCATTTGATTATCCTCTCGGCGTTATGGTGATAGCACTTTCTCTATTAAATACATATAATATTGCCTCTTTGTTTATCTTATTAAGTAGCTTCTTCTAAGTACATACATACCTAAGTCTATAACTCGACATTTGTTAGTACATCTTAATATTGTCGGATACAGTAATAATCATCAATAATGCCTTTCCTTAAGATTACCTGGCCTTAGATGAAAATGTGGAAAAAATGCTTGAACCACCATCATGCATTTATTTTTTAGACTTTGTATTAAGAAAGTTTATGAATGTGGGAATTTAAAATGTAAATCAAAATAAAAATAGGAAACGGTCTTGAAAACTCTTGAGGTCTCTGGCTGGAGATAAACTTTGTGACGAACCGTCATGGACGACCTTGATTCTCAGATGGAGAAGATGAACACAGGTGTGGCGCTCTGTCTGTCCTGTGGTAACATCCTCATTATCGAGTCGAAATGCCAATCAATCATATTCCGGAGAACTTGCGTCCTTACCGTGACAGAAGCAAGAAACACGGCCATGTATATTCTTGTTTCATCTGGGAAGAGGCAACTAAAGGACAGGTTCAGGCAGAATTTGTCTCCAGGGGTTCAGTCCCTATTTGTAAGAGAAATATGATGAGTTGAATAAGTCAGAAACGTGGCTGACCACAGCCTGGAAGACCGGCTTTTGATTTCCGTTAAGAAATTATTTTGTTCTGCACTACCAACCCGAGACCATCTCTGTGACCCACACAAGCTCCTATCCGTTGATTATCAGGGGCTGCTTCACCGGAGTTTAGACAAGAGTGTGAGACTAATGGCTCACCTGTGTCTATCGCTCAGCTTAAGAAGGTTTGGAGCTTTAATTCAGCTTCTCCTATACGCATTCATATTTTGGGCACTGATATACCGATAGCCCTCTACTCCCACAGGCAGGGTGCACTTCGCCTCATGGAATCAACATCACATGCGAAATATTTGTTATGTTTTATTTTGTAAAATTTTATTGAGTTGGTATTTCTTTAAACAACAAATTAATATTATACAAATGCGTAAGTAAGGTTTTTCTTTGGTTTGCGCATGTTTCGTTTATAAAACTACTCAAATGTTTTTGATTAAATGTAGCACAGGGCTTCACAATGTTATACGTTATATTTAAATTCCATATTGGCTTGTATTGGTCTACAATAATTGTTACTTTGCACGACGCTCCGATTACGCCATCCAGTTGATAAAAAACGATTCCTCCTACAAAAATAATGCTTGTCATTGAAGGTTTAGCCACTGAATATTTACCAATATTATTTGAAACACTTTTAAAATTTTCAATTTCAACTGAAGGAAAAGGGTCTGTGGGGTATTAGAATATGACCTGTTCCCTTTCATGTCTCAGTTTATTTGCCCAGTTACTCCCAAATGTTTAGTTTCGTTTCGTAGTCCTTCCTTCTTCTACCTACTTGTTCACAGTTGGCGTAGAGTGCTTTTATTTCCACTTGATCACACCACAGTCGGTAGGACTCCTCTGGACGAGGACTCGGCCCTTCGCAGAGACCTCTAGCTGATAACACAAACACTGCACAAGAGACAATTATCCATGCCCCCGGTAGGATTCGAACCCAAGTTCGCAGCAAGCGCTCGGCCGCAGACCTACGCCTTAGACCGCGCGGCCACTGGGATCGGCACTCCCAAATGCATTAAGCCTATTGAGGTAAAAATGTTATTGCGAATTATAAAACCTGAAGTGCGTAAAGGACGCAGCTATCTATGTATTGTGTGCAGCTCACTGAAGACTGTCATGGTGCATGTAACAGTACTGTTGATTAACACTGTCAAAGTTTGTTCACTAAGTGAACACAAGGACAGTGAAGAGGGAAAAACACAAATATCTATGGGGAAACAGTCATACGAGTGAGGCCTGTGGTTTTTTGCGTGTGAAGAAAGGGCGAACAAGAATGACCAGCAGGCTGGTACAGTGTAAAGAAGTGGTACTTCGAAACTATTTAAAACTGAAGAATACCGAGTACCTGATTTCAGGTTTTCGCCGCAATGTTGATGAGAACTGCGCTCTTCTGGGGCATTACGGAGCGTCGAATGGTAATCCTTTACCGACGTTTCGGGACAACGTATCGGTCCCATCTTCAAGGGTCAAAAAGTCAGAGCGTAGTGCTTTTCGAATGCCAAGATGTTTTCAGTTATTCATTACATTTGTGTAATTATATCTGAATCATATATGTCGAAGTTTTCTGTTTCTTGAGTTTTCTTCTTGGTAGATTCAAATGTCTGTTAGTATTGTTTCAATATATGAGATCCGGCGCCACGTACAAAAAACCCACGCCCAGATATCTCACATTCCAGCCATATCGACAGCAGAGTGTCCCGGAGGAAATGTGTTCTTAAAAGAAATTAAACTCTAAAAGATGAATAGCCTCCAGGCAGCCGAATGGACAAAGGAAGAAGCTGCGCTACGCATTGTATGTAAATCGATCAACCACTACAAAAAGTCATGGGGTTCTTCATTTTGTGGTGGGCGGAAGAGGGTGCTTGCTGGGGTGAGTGAAGATAATGGGAAATACACGTATGGTGTTATCAGATGTGTTCCTTAACACGATGGTTCCCGCGTTCTTTTAACCACGACCAAATTCTGTGGGCGAACACGGGCAAAGTCATCTACATCGGTCATGAGGACGCTATCAAGAGTAGGCCTAATAGAGCCAGGCAGAATAGACACAACGTTGGAGCTGAAGTTCAGAAGATGGTCACATTTACTGGTTTTGTCGGTATAGAGAGAGACTCTTCTGATATCGCGACTTTACAGGGACATGTCGTCATCGCCTAGTGGACTGGGCGTAGCAAGTGATGGAATGATAACTGCAGGGCAAGACTGAAACCTCGGAGAAATATTGCGCGCAAAAAGATTTTGTCCGCTGCGAATCCTACATTGTCCTGTGCAAAATTTGGCAGTGTCCTGGTCTTTTAGGGTACTAAGGGATGTTGCCCCTCATCAAAGCCCTAAGCAGGAGCAGTGGTCTCTTACGCTGTTTTGGACTTCGCATTCGACAAATCTGCAGTTCCTTTCCATGTCAGGCAGCCGAGGGTAGAAAGCAGATTCAGAATGAAAAGGTAAGCAAAAATTATATACCTTAATCATTTAAAGACGAGGCCTACCTGTTTTGTACAAGGACTCAGTGCGTACCGCGCTGTAAACACTCTCCACTTCGGTTATAAAAACCATTCACTCAGTGGTATAAAAGGCAAAAGTTGCTGTTTGTTCTGAGATCCGTACAAAACACATAAACGCAATGTGGGCACCACGTAGAATTTTTTAATGTTAAACCTGGCGGTATGTAAAGTTACCGCTAGGCTTTAAAAGGTTAAAGTTAGCCTTGATTAGGGGCTTCCGCCGCTATGTTGGTGAGATCCACGCCCTTCTGTGATATTACGCGGCGTCAAGTGGTAATTTTTTTTTGACACGATGCCGCGTAATATCCCAGAAGAACGCTGATCTCAACTTAAAAGTTAATTTATTAGTCGGTCTTTACAGTCATCGTAACAGGTTTTGATCTTATATTGTCGTTTTCAGGGGCGTCATATATTAGCTGCTGATTAGCCGTGTCGTAAAGTATTTTCGCAGGTCAGATTTATAAAAATATATAGTCTGTTCTAATTTTTTGTCAATTATATTACGCAGTAGGTATAAGGTGTTTTAAATCAAACGCTGAGGACGTGAAGGGAGGCTGTAACAGAAACCTGCATAATATTACATGATGAAGAACTTAATAAATACGCGTAATTTTATGTTGCGATGGGCAAGGCATGTGGTTGTCACTGCACAGACGAACAATGGACACAGGTATTCCGTCTGAAAATCTGAAAAGAACAGATTACTTGGAAGACTTAGGCCGAAATGGAAGTACTCGGCTTAATCAGTCTTAAAGTGTAAAGCTGTACACTGAATTCATCCGGCTTACCACAGGGACCAGTGCATGGCTCTTGGTAACAAGCAGCTGAACGTTATTTGTGTATAAAATACATGGATTTTCTTCACTAACTAGAGGTTATTGGCTTCCCCGTGCAGTGTCTGCCCCTGAAACTGGACTGTGCTGGGAGGGAAACCGGGCCGCTGTGGTGAGTTTTTGAGCTATGTGATATCCTGTTGGACTGGCCATGTGCAGCGTTACTTCCTGTGATGCAGTTGGATATTCCAGGGTGTCTGTGGGCCTTGGCAGCAGTTCTCAACCTCTGGAGCCCGCGGCGCACGTGGGATATTCGTCTTTATTCGCGGCCCTCTAGAATCGGAAATTAGAACTTAAATAACATTAATAACAGTCATCCATTTTTAATAAGGTGATTTATTCCGTAAAAACATAAAATCAAACTAAGGCATAAAGTTGACGTTTTAATACAAATATCAGTTTGAAAATTTTAAGTGAACGCGGTTTTTTTTCAAATATTTCATATATAATAAAGCACCCTTAGTTTAGCAAATACCCCCTCGAAACCCTACCCTTTTCTTGACTTCGTGCATGTGCGTGTGTATAAGGAAGGCCTTTTTAGTTTTTCATTTTAAAAATGTTAATTTTCATATTTAATTTTATATATAAATTCGTATTTTATTCAAAGTCTCGCGACGCACCTGCTGAGGCCCACTGGCCTGCATTGACTGGGCTTACCTTATGGGAGGTACGACTGTGGTGGGTATTCTGTCATAGAAACACATGCAGGAGGTAAGCAGGCGGCCCCTGTCCTACGTATCTAAGTTTATTTTTATTTAATGTGCCATAAAATTTGCTTAATTTTTTTAAACTACTGCACCAATGAAGATGCTAATATTTCACATGCATGTGAACTCTACTTGTTGTTTACCAAACCTCAGGTTCCAAGACACCATTACTGTTCACACCAAAATATAATAAAGTGAAATGTTATAAAAAGGTTCTATGCCTGTAAAGTAAAACTCTGGTGCACTTAATGAAGGCGTATGAGAAGTGGTGTCAGAAATCCACTCATTCTGAAAATCAGCACCAGGTGCGGTGAATGATGAGGTCCACACGCCAGCCAATTTACCCTCGATGTCAACTGGATGGGGCGCGGAGCCGGTCTGGCTGTTTTTGGAGAAGAGACAAAGTTCTTGTCCATGCCGGGAATCAAATCGAATTGAATGCCAGTTCGTCGAACGTGCAGGCCGTAGCCTAGTCACATTATACAGACTACGCAATCTGAGCTCTTGTAGCCTTATTTTCGTTTTTAATTCGGGAGAAGGTCTGTCTAACTTATTGAAAAAATTAATAACGTAAATTTTAGTATAGTATATCACACAATTGGGGCACATGGTGGTTTTGTTGGTTGAGGCACTGTTCTACAAGCCGGAAAGTCGCGGGTTCGATCCCCAATGGTGTGAAGGACATAATCCTTCCGGCCGCACTATGGCCCTGGTGTCGACCCAGTCTCTGACAGAAATGAGTACCAGGAATATTTCCTGGGGGGTGAAGGCGGCCGATGCATAGGGCTGATAACCTTACCACCTTCATATGCCGACTGTCTTGAAATCGGGGAGCCTCAAGCTGCTGGAACCCTCAGGGCCTGCCCATGCCAGGACAGGGGTTGTTTACATTTTTTATATCACACAATCTGATCGCTGGGTGGTCCGGACAGTTTTGGGCCAAATGTAGCTTGGTATTGCCCATGGAAAGTTAAGTACATATTATTATCATCATCATCATCATCATGTACTGTTAAGTACAGTACGCTTTAAGGAGCTTTACTTTAGCATTTAGAGGCGACTTTTTGTCTGTTACTTATACCACGGAATTTCCCTTTGGTGGCCTGAATTCTCGAGTAATCCGTACCAGCGTTCAACCGTTATAATCCGTATGACCGAGGGACTACTCTGTAGCCTGCCCAAGGATTGCGTGGGTTTGTTGGTCTCTAGCGCCTAATGACGAGGAAGGTACCGTAACAATAAGGAACGACCCCTCTTCCCTCATGTTTCCCAGCTCCGTCGATTCTAGGTAGTTTCTGCAGTTGCTACGTAATATGCAGATAAGCATCCGGGCGCTTGTAATCGGTCTGATGATCTTTTCTCGTTAGTGTTCTCATCAACGTTTACGAAACAGTAGTTTCTCATAGCTGGGAATAGGAAACGTGTTGAATGAAATTCCCCCATGATTCTTTAACATTTTATGATATAAGCAGTAACGTACTAAGTATAGAATAAGTGCAGCCTAAAACTCGTATAAAATACATGATCAATGCATATTTCTGTGCTCTAGTAGTTGGAAACCTCAGCGTAATATATAAACTTTGCTACCTTGCAGTTTGATGACGAAAGCGGCCATACTTTCACAGTTGGCGACACTGGTTAGCCGATGTTTATAGAGTAGTCAACATGGCTACGTTAGGGAGGTTTGCGGCAAGAATTTTGCAAGTGAAAGTGAAATCCGCTGGTGGTAGACATTCTTTTGTGACATTTAGAGATCCAAAAACTGTTCGTGTGATATTTGCAACATGCGTGTGTGTAACAGGTGGAGGATTGCTGCTGTACGTTGCACATAGGCTTGGTAAATTTAACACAGTGCATGCCTTCAAGTCGAAAAAGGTAAAAGAAAATAATAATTTCTTAACACTACGCTCTCCATTTGATGTTGACATCAATTAAAAACTGTGAGTTGATTAAATTTTAAATTCGTATGCAGAGGAAGAATGAGCATATAAATGTTGTCTGTCAAATATGTGTATTAACTGGTTGATAATTAGTGAAAATACATAACATGCTAGCTGTATCCAGGCCTGTATGTTTAAATATAAATAACTAAATTCTTTTGTGTTATACATTTTCGGAAATGGGTACTTATCTTGTAGATGTGTATGTTATTGGTCATAACAGTAGTACCACATGTTATAGCAAATAAGATGTCCTCAAAAAATAGCTCTGGACGTATAAAATTGTAACACTTCTGGTTTCAAGTACATTATACGCATATTTTCATTTTTAACTATCTGCAGCCATTAGTGGTTTATTTGTGGGAGTTTGTGCTGTTTTGTTGGGACTGAAGTCAAATTTAATTAATTAATATTTAATGACTAGTTACTTTCTGTGAATGAGTACTAAGTTAAAATTCGCAGCCATAAACTATTTTTAACAAAAAATATTTAAATTAGTTTCATATATTGCTTATATTTGTTTATTAATAATGTGTATGTGTTGATACTGATCTGTACTGGTAACATTTCTTTGGTTTTAATTTAAACTTCTTTATGCATGCAGACAACTCTGCCCATTTATGTGTCGTACGTAACTGAGTGCAATTTTGAACCAACTTTCCCAGTTCAAATTTGAAACTACAGGGATATTTTTTATTTATTAATAAATGAATTGGCACTTCGTATGGTTAAATATGTTTGTATTAATTGCTAATTGGTTTATTAGTTTGTCAATGGACTGTCAGTTGAAATTATTTCATTTTTTACACTCCTACTTACGTTGCAAGTCATCTTGTGTCAATTAACCCTTTAAAGTTCAGTGGTTACTACCGGCATTTGCAAATCCCAGGCCCCTGTCACCCGGGCAACTAAATTGTACCATGGCACCTGAGATTGTTACGTTCTTAGTGTGAAACTTGTTTCGTATCACCCGTCTGAGGGCCAGAATTTTGAGATGGCTGCTAGATTTTTCGAAAATTTGTGTACTGCTGGGTTCCTTTATATACCAGCATGTTTTAACATTCTTAATCACTGGATTATTTCACACAGTGTATTTTTATGTGTCTTTCATTTCTCAAGATGAGCAGCAATTATTTTCCTGTACAGCGTTAACTAAATGGTCTTTGTAATGGAGACACACTGTGTAATCTCTGAGGTAAAAACTAAGCTTTTGGATATAAATTTGTTTTGTTTCTGAGTTTTAACTATCATACTGAGCCACTTCCAGTAAAGAAAACGGTCCAGAAGCAGAGATATAACATTAAATGTATGAGTATGACATGAAACTGAAATCAACAACAAACCTATAACATATTTGTGTGTAATAAATCACTTGAGAATGTCTCACAACACTAACAAATATAAATGATGTTTGTAATAAATTTGTGACATAAGTGAATTCTGGAAGCCATATGTTCTGGAAAACACTGAAGATCAGGGTACTGGTACCAGGTAACAATAATGTTACCAGATTTGTGTGTGTGTGTGTGTGTGTGTGAAACTGATATCTTGTGTTGAGGTAAGAACATAAATTACAAGTGCCTGAAGAGAAAGTGCTGAGTAAAATATTTGGGCTAAAAGGGATGAAGTATAGTTTAGGTGTCAGCTTTGTGGCTGTATAAGCTGGAAAAATGCAGGGGAAATGGAGCCACACAGCTCAGTCCCCAGTGAACTCTTTGATATATTACATGACAACGGACTTCATGATTTATGCAGGTTCGGTAGTATTGTTAGGATAGTTAAATTTTGGGGGCTGCGATTGGCTGGGCATATACCTGAGGTGGGGAACAAAGGAATGCCTATGGAATTCTAGTAAGGAAAACTGTTAGGAAACATTCGCTTGGGAGGCAGGGAAATAGATGTAATGTTAACATTAAGATGGGTCTTAGGGAGATAAGTTGTAACATGGAAGGTGGAAGTGATTGGTTCAGAATTGTGTCCTATAGTTCCACCTGTATTCTTTTATTCATACATCTGTGACTTGTCATTTTCGTTTGCAATTTAGTAAGTGATTTTTGAAGACCAAAGTGCTTCTTGGATGAAAAAGTTGCGAACCAGTCGTCTGATAACATCCGTGTGTGCATCTGCATTTACAGAGACCCATAAAAACCTAAAGTTGTACGGACAGAACGGCCGGGTTTGATTCTCGGTCGAAAAAAGAAAGTGTCACATCCAGACCAACAATGGGACATTGTATTGTATATACCGTGCATTTCATCATAAGTCTTATATCAGCCAACAAATGCACAGGATTATTGATGTATATAAAATGTATTTGACACCCCTACCTATGTTTCGGAAAAAGAGTTGCCATCTTCAGGATGTAAAAAGTTCTTATAGTTCTCTGCGAAAAACTTCTTGAAGATGGCGACTCGTTTGCTGAAACGTACGTAGGAGTCTCAAATACATTTTTTGTATGTTGATAATGTCGTGCCTTTGTTGGTTGAAGTTAGACGACTATGGGACGTTTAGTTCAACAGGCAACGAGGGATCTTGCTTTGTGGATAAAGGTAATGGAGCGTGACGCTGACTACTCATTTCCATGTAGACCTACTTCCTAAGTCTAAACTGCGTGTAGTTTATCTACACTCCCGTCTGTACCCTGTTGTGGCGTGGTCCTCAGGTCCAGCGACAAAGTTATATGCCTGGAAACGTTGATCAGCCTGCCGTGGATGCTCAAGGGTTTGGAGGGGTTGGATAAATTTACTATTGCCCCTTTATAAATTTACGTTGTCTGTTCGGCCTTTATTTGTAAGTTATGCGCCATATGTTGTGTATATTATGAACGAATCATGAGATAAAGTTGTGTTGAAATAAAGTTGTATCACATCTGCGCGGCTACACAGTAACAGTCAGGTTGGTGCATGCTGGCACATTCCTGTATTCCGTACAGTAAAAGTTTCACCCAGCCGCTGTAAGGACACATTTTTGTGGAGGATGGGTCAGGATTTATGTACTTACGTTTTCTTATCTTTTACACTCCGACTGTCCTTTGTCCTACTTTCCAGGGTACATAAATATTGTGTGGGTGCGGACTGTCGTAATGAGTGACAAACTCTGCTTTGCTGTTAATGAATAGTAGTGCGGCTTTTGAGGTTCTCTCAGCGGTGTTGATAAAGATTAAACTTTTCTGGGACGTTACGCCGTGTTGACTAGTAAATAGTCACAGGCTAAGGAAGCCTCTTGCACTACTTGACTCTGAAGGTAGTGGTAATATGCTGTTCCGAAACGTCGATAACTACGAGTCGACATATCCTAACATTTCAAAAGACATGGAGTCTTCGTCTGTGAATGACACGTTTCGAAATTCACCCACAGCATAACAAGTTTGACAGTTTCACTCCATTTAACTGTCTGGAAAACAGGAAGATACGTGGGGAGAACTGCATTGTACAAAAAAATTTTCATTTCTACGTACGACTTTTGTGTGAAACATTTTTCTTTCTGGTAAATTTTCGGCGAGAAGCTCTAGGGGGTCGCATGTGGGTCGTAATGTAAAGCTTCCATTACTTTTGTCCGAGTTTAACGAAATTTTAGTAAAACTCCCCATATATCCCTGTTACCAAATACCATGAAAATCGGTAAAGGGGTTCTCGAATTCTTGCATGCAGCAGCTTTTCGTTCTGCCATAATTATAGCTATATCCAGTAATACGAGCGGTATACAACGTCGTTCGCTTGTTCGGATAACGTTAACAGCCGGAATTCGAACTACAGACTACTTATTCTCAACACAATGTGGCGCAATTAACTCATGCCATACCTACGAGAATTACTGATTGTTATTATATTATTTTAGCCGAGCCCAGCGGCCACGCGGTCTAAGGCGTGGGTCTGCCGTCGCTTGCTCGCTGGTATTACAAGTTCGAAACCTACCAGACGCATGGATGTCTGTCTGTTGTGAGTGTTATGTTGTCAGGTAGAGGTCTCTGCGACGTGCCGATCACTCGTCCAGGTGTGTCCTACCGAGTGTGGCGTGTCTGAGTGTGATCGCGGAGCCTCGACAGTTAGGAGACCGAGGCCCACTAGGGCTGTCGAGCCATTGGGGGGGGGGGGGGGAGAAAAAGGTTATTTTAAGGCACTGCGTCAGTTAATCATGGTACGGAACGTCAAATTACATATGCTGGAATGATTACCTCCAGGATCCTCCCTCAGGTGGCAACAGTCACTCAGCTGTTCGAGAAATATTACCGCTTGTTATGGATCCTCAAGGTTCATTCACATGTCGTCAAGTGTCCTCCATTAGGGTCTTCCCCGAGCCGGAAGACTCCAGTCCACACTCCATTACCTGTTTCTCTCAGAACAATTTTAATATTGCTCCATCTACACCAATATTTATTCTCGTACTTCAGGTTTCGACTAAAGTTTTGTAAGCCATGCATTTTTCGTCCCTCTCATGCTTTGTGGCAAAGTGCCTATCTGTGACGTGTAGGATGGTAAAGGTAAAGTTGTCCCCCTGCACGAAATGAAGATATGTGGGTGGATGGGAGATACAGCTGCATGCTTTGGCTCCTTTACCACCGTGGATCGAACCCCGCAGTAGTCCTTGAATAGGAGGATCGGTGGATCCCAGAGTGTGTTTCCTCTAATTGTAAAAGTGAAAAATCGGTTGACCCTGCCGAAATTCGAACCACGATTGCTTAGTTTTCCTGTCTGTAGCCTAGTCACTCCGGTGCGTAGGGCTGACAACATTGGCACCTTCATGTGCGGATTGTCTACAAATTTTGGGAGCCTCAACCTCCTGGAGACATAAGGGCCTGTCCAGGCCTGTACGAGTGCTTTGATAGCCTGGTCAATATACTGACGGAGCTATCCCGGATCCACATATAGGAAAGGATATACAAACGAAACGGTTCGGTCCTAAAAATGTATGAGTTTTCTCTTCTCCTCGGTGTCCAGACCGGCTGTGGGGCCTACCCTGTCTATTATTCGCTGGGTTCCGGGGCTGTTTCTCAAGGGTTAGAGCTGCTGGGGCGTGGAAGTAACCACTCACCTCCACCTAGTGCCGAGATTAATGAGTGGAGCTGTACCTCCTCTCTGCTTATGTGTTTGTATGGCGTGTACATGAGCAACTTTTGGGCCACGCGGTGGCGCAGTTGGTTGAGACACTGCGCTACAACTCAGAACGTCGCGAGTTCGATTCCCGATGGTATCAATGGAATTTTTCATTGACAGAATCCTTCCGGCCGCACTATTACTCCGGAGTCGACTCAGTCCCGAACAGAAATTAATACCAGGCATATTTCCTGACAGCATTACCACCTTATGTTCCGATTGTTCCGGGAACCCTCAGGGCCTGTGCTGGCCTGTAACGGGATTTATTTACCTTTACCTTTTTACATGAGGAACTTTTACTGTCTTGAAATATTTGTGGGTTCTTGTCAGGGCTGTGGAGTCGGACGGAATTGTAGGTGGAGTCGGAGTCGGTAAAAATGTACCGACTCCGACCTCAGTCTAAAATCTTAACTAGGTACTCCAAATTCAGAGCACTGATAGCTACAATAACCATGAGACTTATACTTAAAAATAGGTTTAAGTCTAAAAAGTAGCCTGATGATTCACGTGGTGGCGATGAAATGTCTTATAGGTTTACCGTTATTAATACATATTGAGATTTTACGAAGGCGTCGGAGTCGGAGTTTTAAAAATTGAGGAGTCGGAGTCGGAAGTTTTGTGTACCGACTCCACGGCCCTGGTTCTTGTTACGGACACCAACATCTCAAGGGAGCCTCTGCCTGCCCGGAATTCGACCCGTGCTTACCGAGTAAGAGTCTGCAGCGTCACCGCTGTGTCAGCTGCCTGTGCAGCGACAGCCATAACAGATAGCTCCTATGCCGACTGGGAGATAAGCCTTGATTTTTAAAGTTTCCTCAGAACTACAGTTTTCTTCATAACCACTTGTGCCGAAGAGTTTAGCAGGGGATGGGCTAGAGTCTTTGTGATGTATGAAAGTATAGGGTTGTAGATAAGATAAGACAAGGCGGGACAAGACCGGGAAGCTGACACCAGCAACCCTAACACGGAAGATGTATGGACCAGGTCGCAGAATGTATTGGGTCTCGGCGTTTGCTTCGGCAGGATGCCATAAAGGACGTTACAGCCACGACGGTGCTGCTGAAGATGTTGTGGT
Source organism: Coptotermes formosanus (assembly GCA_013340265.1). Lineage (NCBI taxonomy): Eukaryota > Metazoa > Arthropoda > Insecta > Blattodea > Rhinotermitidae > Coptotermes > Coptotermes formosanus. The sequence goes on from BLKM01004705.1 coordinate 467,493, forward strand.
GGTTGTTTCGGCGACTAGGGCCGTTCCTGAAAGAGACCTGAGTCGTACGTAGACGGCTCCAGTATGACGTTCTTAGTCGTTTTCCTTCCCCACTTAAGATACCGCTGAGACAAAATCTTAACAGTGTCGGTATTGCAGTTGGCTGTGTCGATATTTGAATTTCACACGTCTGAAGTTAGAAAACCGAAATTGTCCTGGGTTTGAAATGCGGTGAGACTCTTGTCCTTTCTCCAACTAAAAATCAGGCTTTAGTAACCATTCATTTTATAACTAACACTGCAGTAACTAAACTCCACTGATCGGAGTTCTTCAGAACCTAATAATAGAGCAGCTAATGAAAGAAATTCCCCCGTTTAACGGAACACACTATTGGTAGGCCTATCTCTTGTCAGCCAGATGAATCCAGCCCACACACTCCCACCATATTTCTCTAAAATTAATTTTTAATCTCTTCCATCTAGTTCCAGGCTTTCCAAGTGGTCTCTTTCTTTAAGGCTTTCCAACCAGGACGCAGTACGCCTTATGCATCTGTCTCATGCGTTCCACATGACCCACCATCTTATCCTGCTTGATCTGCTTATCCTAATAATAGGTTGTGTGAAGTACACGTGATGTGTCTTCACTCTATGTAGTAACGGTGGTTGTGGTGGTATTGGCGGCGGCGGCGGGTGGTGGTGGTGATGGGGATAGGGTCCCCAACTTTACACGAGCTCAAATGGAACGTTACGTAGTGTCTCCAAGGCTGGCCACTGTACGTACAAGAAATGTACAAGACAAATTATACTCAAAGTGTGAGTCCGTTAGATGAGACATATTCTTAGAAAGGAGATAATCGCTGAAATAGTCATGAAGTGTCTCGACTTTTTTTTTGAGACTATGAATGTTCATACATGATCAGAAGGGCCCACCACTGAGCCCTTCACCAAGGCACATGAATTTAGCCCATCAGTTTACAGTATACTTCTTTAAAACTGATTTTAATATTACCCTCCAATTTGCACGTAGGTCTTCCAAGTGGGTTATCTTCTTCAGATTTTTCTACAATATTTTTCTATGCATTTCTCGTTTCTTTTATATGCGTTACTCTTAAAATACGAATCATAAAACAAGAATGAAATTAACACATCTTGGCAGGCCATATTTACGAAAGCCTGGAATCCTGGAATCGAGTCTTGGCCGGAAGGAGGGTTGCTGAGGTCATGTATGTTCGTATCTTGTGTTTGTTATGTGATATGTAGGCATCGGCCTCTGCGAAGAGCTGATCGCTCGTTCAGAGGAGTTCTACCGGGTGTGTGTGTGTCGTCTAATTGTCAACGGTGAGGCGGCCTAGGCCCGAGTTGGTCTGTAGCACCACAAAAATAAACGTTTGAAACTTTACTGTAAATAATCCATGTAGGTTATACAGCGCTATGAAATCAATACAGAAACTACACTATTTCATTCAGAAGGGCGTTTCGGCGCCTTTGTTTGATCACCCCTGTGTTTATGTAGGCTGCCAGGTATTTTCGTGCGATGTGTGATATATTGTGTCTGATGACGTCCTCAGAGACGAGGTTGACTATGGCCTATTTTAGTATAAGGCACCTTTACTTGGGGTGAGTGAGACGGGTCGTGGACGCGAGACCACCCTGGGGACAGTGTCGCTTTCAGAAGTGACGTTCAGAGAATGGAAAGTATTCGTCTCCATGACGAATGACTCGCCACGGTTCTATGTTTCGATGCTGTTCGGATCACCGTGTTGGCAATTACGTCTCACGTGTAGGATATGTACGGTTGTTGCGGGCTGTACTGCATGACTTCTGTGTTGGGCTGATTTATTGTGCACAGTGTGCTTTGAGAAGCGTTTAGTGACCTGCGGACGCCCGGATTCGATCCCGGCTCAGTCCGTGTGGGATTTATGGTGGACAAAGTGGCACTGGGACTGTTTTTTCCCGGAGTACTTCGGTTTTCTCACGCCAATTTCATTCCAATTTAATTTTCCATTACACGGAAAAACGAGAAAGACACTAATCATCTTCATCACAGGGTTGCACATAAGCCTCAAGGCTGCGGTGCGCCCGTAGCATCTGCTGCGGGGCCCTTCACCACAAAAAAAGAAACGCTTAGTGACTTAGCTGGTCACGAAATTTCCTGGTTTTATGGAACGCAAATGTGTATTCACGAAAATCTACAATGGAACGCACTTCTCGGCTAGTCTAATTTACTCGATCCTTTGACACCATGAGATCTGTTTTATTCATCTTAACTTGGGTCATCCCGGTGTGTTACTTCAATTACAGTAATAATAAACACAGTCTGACACACCGCAGTGTATATTTATTCAGCACACTCCACCATTCTACTCCAGGGTTGTGCCAATATAGTACATGTTTCGGCTCGGCCGATCCATCATCAGGTGCATGTATAAATGTTTTATTCATATTTTCCCTCGTACGACTGTGTTATCAGGGGGGGGGGGGGGGCAGAGTTTCCGTCCAAAGCCGTACTACACGTCTCACTTTCTTGTAGGCTTCCTTGTGCAGTAAATTCACATCGTATTTCTTTCTTCTTAATTATAATCATTCGGATGATTATTTGAAGAGTACAAATTATGGAACTTATACTGAAAGTGCATAGACGCGTTACCACTGCTCTGCTTTACTTGGTTAACATGTGTGTGCGCGTGCGTGTGTGTGTGTGTGTGCGCGCGCGTATGTGTGTGCGCGTGCGTGTGTGCGTGTGTGTGCGTGTGCGCGTGTGTGTGCGCGTGCGTGTGCGTGTGTGTGCGCGCGCGTGTGCGTGTGTGTGCGTGTGTGCGCGCGCGTGTGTGTGTGCGTGTGCGTAACGTGCCGTTGGTGATGTTACTGTGACTTAAATACATAGAGCTGAGTTAGTGGCACCCGAGCTTCATGCCTCTGCTGGGATTGCGATTGCTGTTGGGAAGTTTAAACGCTGTGAATCACGTGGTATTGATACAATTCCAACAGAAATAATGCAATCGGTAGGTGTAAGAATATGTTCTTAGATTCATAAACTCATAGGAAATGAAGAATTGCAGCGATAGTGAAGGGATCTAAGCATTGTGCCTGTCTACAGGACAGGTGATAAGAGAGATTATAGCAATCGTCGAGCCATATCACTGTTACTATCTACGTACAAAACGTCATCCAGCATTACTCTGTCAATTTTAACTCCATATATAGACGAAGTTATAGTCCATCATTTTTATCGATATCGACGAAATACTAATGATAAGATATTCTGCATTGGTCAGATACTTGAGAAAGAGTGGCATTAACTCTTTATAGCCTTCAAGGAAATGTATGATCGGTTAGGAGGGATGTTTTGTATAATAGGTGTATTTTCGTTGCTCTGATATAACAATGAAATTATTTAGGTTAATTGAAATGTTAAATTAAACCTGCGCTTATTGCGGCGTAAGACGGAGCAAGTGACAAGAAACTGGAGAATATTGCATGACGTGAAGCTGCATGATTTGTTGTTGTTGTTGTTGTTGTTGTTCTTCTTCTTCTACTTCTTCGTCTTCTTCTTCCCATTGGCAGTTTGGGTATCGTTGCCCGTTCTGCGACTGCAGGAACTGATCTGTCCATCGGCGATGTGCATGATTTGTACTTCTCTATATATTATTCGGGTGATCACATCCAGGAGGATGAGATGGGTGGGGCATGTGGCAAGTGTGAGAGGGAATGAAAATTCATGCAGGGTTTTGGTTAGTAAACCGAAGGATAGAGACCACCTGAAAGACGTAGGTATAGATGGAAGATAATACTAAAATTGATCTTACAAACAGGACGGGATGGGGCGGCGTTTATTGAATTTATCTGGTTTAGAACAGGGACAAGTGGCGGGCTTTTGAGTACACGGTAAAGGTCCTTCTGGTTCCATAAATTAATTCGTAATATTTATAGACTAGCTGAAGAACTGTTAGCTTCTCAAAAAGGTTGCTGCTTCTTGGAGTTGGAGCCACATTCGCAAAAGCCCAACATTACACACTGCCGTGTTTTAATGTTGTTCTTCCATCCGTACTTATTTTCATGTCTTCTACTGACGTTAACCAAGCCGAAATTTCTTATAGGCCTAAAATTTCTTTTTATTTTTAGAGAATGCACTTTAGGAAAGTGATCAATAAGGACAAGTTGAGTGATGGAATTGAGTTACTCTGTCTCTTCAGTGTTTCCCCAGGATGTGCTGGGCTTTTACATTTGGCTAACCTGCTGTATTGTGACGTCGTATCATTTCGCAAAACCAAGATTTCCTGTCCCAAGTATTTCATAAAAGTGTATTTGAACAGGAAACCAATACGATGCGGATATATAGTGTATTTATGCTAATAGTGATGTGATGTAAAGCGTGCAACTTTTCACGAAATGAGCGTCGTCACAAGTTGGTTTGCTGATCCGAACTGTGGGTTTCCACAGGGAAAAAATACACTCAAATGAATCCCTGTACCATGGAATTACAGACTTCCTTCCGCAGAAACAAAACGCCACTTTGTTTAGGACTGAAACAAATTCCTTGGAACTGGTGCTTCTTTGGAAGCTGATAGTGGGCTCAGACTTGTGACAATTTCCGCTTCTTGTAGATATCCCGAAAGATTATTTTCATGTTCGCAAGAGCACATCGCAAAGGAACAGTACTTCAGATTTTTACTTCAAACTTCTGTATGACTTCTTGCTTATCAGTCTAATCTCATGAGTATCAGTACGATAAGATTAGCTTGATTGTTATCCAAAAGGTCAGTTGCATTTAAGGAACTGTAGGTATTGAACTATTAACATTTAACGCACTATCAGGAGAACACAAAGGCAATATTAAAGCTGCAAGTCATGAGGTCTATGTTCAGTGTGGATATTTGCAAATGGGATGTTTTAATCGTGTTAAATTATATTAACCCTTTAAAGACGAAGCGTATCTGTTTTATATAAGGACTCAGTGCGTACCGCGCTGTAAACACTCTCCACTTCGGTTATAAAAACCAGTCTGTTAATGTTTTATACGGCAAAAGTTGCTGTTTGTTCTGAGATCCGTACAAAACACATAAACGCAATGTGGGCACCACGTAGAATTTTTTAATGTTAAACCTGGTGGTACGTAAAGTTACCGCTAGGCTTTAAAAGGTTAAGAAGTAACTTAAAGAAACAGGATGGGATGGCTTAGGCTGGATTCCCGCTGGCTCAGGATAGGGACAAGTGGCGGGTTCTTGTGAGCACGGCAGTGGACCTTCAGGTTTCATACCGGGATTTCTTGACGAGCTGAGAAACTGTTAGCTTCTCAAGATGTCCATTGCTTCATTGAGTTAGATATTTTAGTTAAATTAAGGCCTTACGTGGGCTACGTAATATCTGGAGTGCGTTCACGTGAACATAAAGTGAAAATCATGTATATGTAATCGATGTTGTTGTGCCCTAACTTCACGTTATGCGTGTCCCTCAAGTCATGTTACATCTCCACTTAGGAGTGTATAGACTAGATGGATATTTGGTGGACAGGCAGTCAGTGACAGCCCGAAAGGGGTGGTATTTCAGCCAAAGGGTTGTGCCCTTGTAATACAATTTTCATGTCTAAATAATTGTACCTCACGTACGTATAGGTAATAAATTATTTGAAAGGGTGAAGCAGTTGAAATATTTGGGAACAACCCAAACACAAATTGCATTCAGGAAGAAATTAAGAGCAGATTGAAGCCAGAGAATACAGGACGAGGTAACAGGGAAGTGGAGAAGCCTACATAAAGAGGAGCTTTACGATATGTACTTCTCACCAAATATTCGGGTGACCGAGTCAAGAAGAATGAGATGGGCGGGACATGTAGCAGGTATGGGGAAGAGGTGCATGCAGGGTTTTGATGAGGAAACCTGAGGGAAAGAGACCACTTGGAAGATATAGGCGTAGATGGAGGGTAATATTAAAATGGATCTTCAAGGTGTGGGGTGGTGGGCATTGCCTGGTTTGATCGACTGAGAACAGGGGCAGGTGGCTGGCTGTTGTGAATGCGGTAATGAACCTTTGAGTTTCATAAAATGCAGGAATTTATTGACTAGCTGAGGAACTGTTAGCTTTTCAAGAAGGACTCTGCTCCCGGAGTGAGTTGGTTAGTTAGTTAATTAGTTCAATAATTGCATCTTACACCCGTAAGACAGTTCAGCTGCTTGATGTTTAGCTTCGAATTCAGAAACCTGGGGTTCAGTTCGGTGATATTTAATTTTTGCAGTGTGAGGTATGGCTGTGAAACTTGGTCTGCTGCTGTGGTGGAAGAACAGAAATTGCTGGTAAATACAAAAAAGTGCTGAGGGCAGTATGTGGACATAAATGATGTTACGTAATTGGGAAATGAAGAGACACAGTGATTAACGTCACAGTGTTTACTGTTTGCGTGTTATTTATAGGGCTATTAAATCTAGAATAAAGTTATGGCCGAGGCGTTTAACAAACACTGGGAAGCAATAAGTGTGTAACACTAAGTTTCATTTTGAGAACGCCGTAGAAATATTAGAAGTGTGTGAGGTGGGAGAATGAAATTAAACTTAATGTTATAGAAGTACGTTACGAAGATATGAAGTGGACTGAAGTGACGTAACGATCGTGCGTGGAATTAACTGGTGACTATTCGGGTGACATTAGGAACTAAGTTTGGACCACCGGAGGTTGTGAATGTTGTCACCCTATGCGATCTGCGCGCTAGGGCCCAAACACTGCTATCTCGGTTTTAGGAGTTATCACGAAGGAATACAAACACCATTACCTGCGTTTGATCACGTACTTCCTGTACTGAGACTACGCCTTCATGTCCACGTTGATGGGATTTCTCGTAATATTTGTGTAATCTACTTCACTTACATTGCATTATCCAAGATTATGCCAGTGATAGTGATTGTATTAACACCTGTTTGTCATTCGTATCATCATATGTGAGTTCATCACGGGAAATCTGCAAAATTATGCACGTCCATGTTTGAAATACCGAAAGCTGACGTGACGGATGTCACTGCAGCTGCGCGTTACGTGCCACTGGCGGGAATACCCGTTGTTGGTTCGTGCCTGGGAAGACCAAAGAGGAGGCCATCGTTATACTCCTAGCAATATAGATGAGGGCAAACTCCTAATAACTAATCCAGTTGCACATGTTCTAGCGCAAATGGAAGTAGGTCACGTTTATCCTTAAAGACTACGTTACATAAATAAACCCTAAAAAGGTAAAGCAATCTCATCACAGGCCTGGACAGGCCCTGAGGGCTCCAGGAAGTTGAGGCTCCCAGATTTCAAGACAGTCGGCATTTGAAGGTGGTAAGGTTGTCAGCCCTACGCACCGGCCGCCTTTACCCCCCCCCCCACCCCAGGAAATATTCCTGGTACTCATTTCCGTTAGACGCTGATTCGAATCCAGGGCCATAGTGCGACCAGAAGGATTATGTCAAAGAAAAATTCCAGTGTCACCATCGGGAATCGAATCGGCGACCTGCCGGCTTGTAGCGCAGTGCCTGAACCAACTGTGCCACCGCGTGCCCCAAATATACCGTATATATTTCAAATGTGGACAGAGATTTGCCTTGTAACTACCTACGCAACTCACCTAAAGTCATGCTAATATAATTTCAGCTTTATAATTCAGTAGTGTTTATACATTTTGGAATAACACTAACATACCAAAATTCCATTTACGAAGACGTTAAGGGAAGTGTAAAGTCGGGGAATTCACGCTACCCACTAGTTCGGAATCCCGCGTCTTTCTGACTTTCCGAAACTGTAAATACTAAGTATTTAATGTTGTACATCTTCCGTGCAGTTGATTATTATACGAATTTATCAACAAAACCAACTACTGCACAGTCACATTTGTATTATCTCCGACATGTTTCGGCCGTAACAATTCGGCCATCTTCAGGGAAAATGTATTTTCGTGACAAAGCAGCATGTGGTACATCAGTGCACTGATGTACCGTATGCTGCTTTGTTAAGAAAATACGCTCTCCCTGAAGATGGCCGAACAGTTACGGCCGAAACATGTAGGAGATTATACAAATGTAATTGTGCAGTAGTTGGTTTTATTGACAAATTTGTATAATGTAAATATTAAGGTACACAAAACTGTAATTTTACGTGTTAATTTGTGTGGTTGTCAAATGTGGTCTGTCAGCTTCAGGTGCGGGCACATTCTGAGGATATTCGAGAACAGGCTGCTGAGAAGAATGCTTGTTCTTGAGACTGATGAAGTGACAGGCTGCTGGGGTAAACTGCATAATGAGGAGCTTTGTAATTTGTACTGGTCAGTGTAATTTGTACTGGTCAGTGTAATTTGTACTGGTCAGTGTAATTTGTACTGGTCAGTGTAATTTGTACTGGTCAGTGTAATCTGTACTGGTCAGTGTAATTTGTACTGGTCAGTGTAATTTGTACTGGTCAGTGTAATTTGTACTGGTCAGTGTAATTTGTGTTACTAGGGCTGTTAAATGAAACGGATTGCAATAAGCGGTGAATGTAGCACCTGTAGGCGAGATGGAGAATAGTTACAGACTTTTTGTGGTAAATACTTGAATGGAAGAGATGACTCGGACGTAGATGGAAAGGCGGTATTGAGATTGATATTACATAAACAGGGCGTTAAAGCGTGGATTGGATTCTTGTGGCTCAGAATAGGGACCAGTGGCGGATTCTTAAAACACCGTCATATACCTTCCGATTACACAAAAATCCGAACTTTGTAACTGAAGTGGAGAGTGTTTACAGCGCGGTACGCACTGAGCCCTTATATAAAACACACTCGCTTCGTCTTTAAAGGGTTGATTGAAACGAAGATGCCGTCGCTTAGTAAGGTGCCTGCACTCGGCGTAGCGTGTTTAGTGTGCGTACTGGCCTCGCGAACGATACTTCGCAGAGAAACCGTGGAAGGATGCCCATGAGATGATGTTTGGCGGAGGAAGAAAATGTAATGTTGTGTTGGTACAGAAAGTATAAAGTAATGCACTAGATACCGCCTAAAGACGCAGATAGTGGGAACCAAAAACGATATTTGGAGGGGAATTTGTAAAATGATGGAAGTAATGGTTGACAGTTATAGAATATGATAACGCCCGGCCCTTGGAGAGGGGAAAAATAGCTTAAGAAGTTGAACAAGGGAAAGGTTTGTGTGTATGTGTAAGGGTAGGGGTGCACAAATCCGGGGCGCCAGGTCTCCCGGTATACTAAATTTTGTACGGTAAGGTAAAGCAATCCCATTCCAGACCTGGACAGGCCCTGAGGGTTCCAGGAGGTTGAGGCTCCCAGATTTCAAGACAATCGGCACATGAAGGTGGTAAGGTTGTCAGCTCTACGCACCAGCCACATTTACCCCCCAGGAAATATGCTTGGTACTAATTTTTGTTAGAGGGTGAGTCGACCCTAGGGCCGTAGTACGGCCGGAAGGATTACGTCACTGAAAAATTCCAATGACACCATGGGGAATCGAACCCGCGACCTTCCGTCTTGTAGCGCAGTGCATCAACCAGCTGCGCCACTGCGTGCCCCAAATTTTGTACGGTGGCACCTAATAATTGTGGGCCCTCAGTTTGTAACTTACATCATGTCACTTTTCTGTCGCCAAGAATTATGAGGTGGCTCCTACATCTTCGAAAAATTTGTGAACCCCTTGGTGACTGTGCATGCCATTTCTCAGCGTCTTCCATGGGGTGTCTGGCGAATTAATCGTCTAGACTGTGTATGGTCTTTCGTCATTTTGCGCATGACCCCATCACTTTCAGGTTTTCTTTTTCTTAGTACAGTGTAATCTTTTGCAACAGGTGTTTCACTAGTTACCCCACTTTAATAGTCAAGGACGATTAGGCAGGAATTCCAGTTTCTTTAGTTTGAAGGTTATTTCTCGATACGACGTGGAACACTGCCGAACCCATTGGCCGCGCTGTCTAAGTTGTGGGTCTGCGGCCGCTTGCTTGCTGGGAATGTGGGTTCGAATCCCGCCGGGGGCATGGATGTCTGCCTCTTGTGAGTGTTGTGTGTTGTCAGGTAGATATCTCTGCATCGGCCTGATCACTCGTCCAGAGGAGTCCTACCAAGTGTGGTGTGTCTAAATGAGTGTAATCGTGAAGCCTCGATAATGAGGGTGGTCTGGCCCACTAGGGGCTGTTGCGCCATGAGGGAAAAAATTTGAATACTAAAATCGGTACGAGCCACAAAAGTGTGCTCCAAAACGGGTGGACTTAACAACTTTCGATGGATGGGAAATATTTATTTCGGGCAGACTACAGCCCTGCCGTAGATACAGGCATATGCTTCAGGAGAGGCCTGATTGTGAATGGTTTGATAGTGACTTAATTTGCAGCGTTGTGCCAAGCACTGAAGTTGTGTGCGGTCGAATGACGAACCGAGAGCGATGTGGTACGAAGATTCTATTAAATGGACTGTTACCCACTGAGATGTGACGCCGTGTCCTTTTGTAGATAGGTTGTCTGCAAAACTCTGTAGCGTCACAACTGAGAACGCAACAGTCTGTACAGTCTGCTGCGAGAACCGCAAACCGTTGGAAGGTTCTGTTGTGTGAAGGTGCTATCTCGGAATTCGCATAAGAAATGGAATAAGACCACGAAAAGGATTGTGACCGCCTCGTTCACGTGGGGATATGAACCAGTTATGTCGTTGAGTGGCGTTGCTGCTGCGCTAACCTGCCTGACAGCCAAGAAGTTTCTACCAGTAAGTCACGGCCCTCCAAGTCAGTGTATTATCTAGCCTCGGGGTTACACTACCAAGGATATGTACGCTTATTGTCGCCTATTTTATTGCTGGAAGTCCTATAGAAACTTTGGTGTCAGCTCCCTGAAGATGGCAACATAATAGCGCCGAAACATGTAGGGGCTATGTAAAAGATGTTACGAATAAAATATAGACTAGTGCAATTACAGTAATAGTACACAGTCTGACACACCGCAGTGTATATTTATTCTGCACATCACACCATTCTCGTACTCCAAGGTTGTGCCAATATACTACGTGTTTCGGCTCGGCTGAGCCATCATCAGGTACATGTGCAAATGTTAAAAACACAGATCCTTAGTCAAATAATATAAAATAGTATAAAAACATTAGTGAAAACTTCACTAATCCACTGTTTTTTTTAGACTGTGAAACCATTCAGAGAAAGTTAAAAATAGACTAGTGCATTTGAGATCTGCGCTCTTCTGGGATATTACGCAGGGTCCAGCGGTAAAGCATTACCACTGGACCCTGCGTAATATCAGGGTCCAGCGGTAAAGCATTACCGCTGGACCCTGCGTAATATCAGGGTCCAGCGGTAAAGCATTACCGCTGGACCCTGCGTAATATCAGGGTGCAGCGGTAAAGCATTACCGCTGGACCCTGCGTAATATCCCAGAACAGCGCAGATCTCATCAGTAACGCTGCGGAAGATAGCCTGAAGTCACGAGTAGTGCGTTTGTTGGTGGTACGTAAGTTTCTTACTGAATTTATTACGAGGAAATGGAGTTCAGTTCCCAGCAGGGGAGATATTTGCCTGTTTGCACCGCGTTCCAACCGGCTCGGTGGCCCCAACCGGCCTCCTGTTCAGTAGGTACAGCGGACTCTACTGGGGGTTAAAGCGGCCACGGTGTGAAGGTAACCATTCACCTCCATCTCGTGCCGAGGTTAAGAATGCATCAAACTGTATGTATATCTCCCATACACCTGTGTCGTGTTGGGGTACTTAAGGAAGCGCATTTATGACTTATCGATTACCTTTACCGCAGATAATTCAGAGACGTCGTAACATACGTGTAAATATGAGTAGGTCTATATCGGAACCTGAAAGCAGATGCGCTGATCCACGTATGCAGGTAATATATATGTCACGGAGATTATGTCAGACTGTCGTGCCATATATAGGGTCATTTGAATATCAGGTACCTCAGAGTAAGTAATGTTACAGAGGGAGAATGTTTTTGTTTAACGATTCTGTCAGTTTTTAAGATTATGTACGGTCAGCGGCAAATGAATGAAGTATGTGTATCAAGGGCGCACCCAAGGGGGGGGGGCTGCCGGGCTGCAGCCCCCCCAAACCCCCAAAACCGAAATAAAAAAAGATTTTGTACATGTTATGATATCAAAAGTTTTACGTGAGTTCCTTTTCAGCCAAAATAGGCCACTGAAGTCGGCTCATGGCTAGTACATTATAATTTTGACAAATAAATTAATATAACTAAAAAGAAACAAGAAGAGAGGACACTGTGATTGGGTCATGGAACAGGTAGTTATATTCGGGTGTGTATAAGTGCAGTGGCAAAAAGTGTTATGTTGTACTTACGTGATTTTTATAACATTCTTAAAATCAAACAAATTATATACACCCTCAGGGTCAGGCCGCCCCCCCTCCCCCCAAGGAAAAATTCTGGGTACACACCTGACGTGTATAGAGCATTGGTGGAATGATAGTGACGGGTGAAAACCGAAGAAGAGCTGTCCCAGTGCCCCTCTATCCACCACAGTCCCTCATGGACTGGCCTGGTATCGAACCGGAGCCACCTCGGCGAGAGGCAAGCGACAATGTGAACGTACTTGGACGTCGTGGCTGCCACGAGGTGCGAGTCAAGTGGCCGGCCCGATGACATACGTAACTCCGTTATTAGATGACTTAAATCAACTAAGGCCTCTTATCACGATTTTGCTATTTGTGTGTACGTGAGCACATAAAATCGCCGCCAGCATGCAAGACTTGAGTTGAGACCTGTCACAAGTGTGTTACAATGAGTGTGTGAATTAACATCTCCTTCCTCCCTGTTTTATGGGTCTTAAAGAGCTCTGCCCAGCTGTCCCGCAAAGTACGTTTTGGTGGGCCATTGATCCGGGTTCTTCCAAGTTACAGTAACACGACTTTTCTGACAACGCCTACGGACATTTTGACTTTCCCGCGGTGGAAGAAAATTTGTGTAGGAGTATGAGAGCCATCAACCAGCAACTGACAAGAATGAATAGGAGACGGGGAGGAAGATGTGTAGATTAGTGATTTTGTAGTGTCGGTTCTGAGACTGCTAAGGATGAGGAACGGATATGTAAAGAAATATCAGTGTGAGTTGAGTTTGAGTGTTGTTGTTGTTGTTGTTGTTGTTGTTGTTGTTGTTGTTGTTGTTGTTGTTGTTGTTATGTCATTGCGTGTGTCTGTATGCAGTAAGGTTTATCTGAGTTATCTGTTTGTAATAACATTAATAAGGTACTGCAATCAAGTCGCAATCCGTCCAAACACAACTAAATTTTATTTATTATACAGAACTACATGCTACAACGTATTCAGGACGTCCTCACGTTCACAGTCTGTTTAAAACAATGTTGAGGAAGGAGTATGTTTTAAACACAAACTGTGAACCTGTGGATAACCTGAATAGGCCGAAACATGTAGTTCTGAATAATAAACAGAATTTAGTTGTGTTTGGACGGATTGCAACTTGATTTCTGTTATAAACAATACAACGGGATGACATTCTTCAAAATTAATAAAGCACTCTTTTCTTATTGTGTGATGGGTTAAAAATGTTGTCTCCTACTCCCTTCCCCTGCCCCGCCACGTAAATATTGTTAAGTGGCTCGGTTTTTAGTTTTTACAGAATGGGGTCGCTGTGTATGAGTGACTTCTGACGGGGTGTCATATTTTGATTATTTACTTATAAAAGGTTATGTCATGGACATATCAGGAAAGGTATAGAAATATATATGTCACGATGTGTCTGTGTGTCTCCCTGTGAAGAGACTACATACATCAAATACAATACTTGTCCAACCAATGCACTGTATTCAATATCTTTACATTACAGCACTTACAATATTTCTATATCTTGGTCCAACATGTTACGATCCTGTAGCATCATCATCAGGGACTCGTTTGAAGTTAAAAATTAAATAATTAAAAGTTACACGCACTGCTTTTACAGTGTATGTTTTAGAACAAGAGATAGTTGGTTAACATGGAGTTTTGCTTGTGTGGATCTCTGTGTGTATACTATGTAATATTGGCTATGATAACAAACAGATGGCCAATTCCTGAAATACCAAATTTCATGGATTAATTATTGATGATATGTTGTCCTGGGAAAGTCATGGCGATTGGCTTATGTCTAAATTAGGTTCAGCGTGTTGTGCAATCAGGGCGGTTAAACCGTATATGTCGCAGGAAACATTAAGAATGATTTATGTCTCATGTGGTCATTCTGTTGTGACTCATGGTATAATTTTCGGGGGCAATTCTCCCACAGTATCCATATTTTTAGGCAACAAAAAAGAATAATTAGAATTGTTACTAATTGTAGAGGTAGAAACTCTTGCAGGGAATTGTGTAGGAAAATGAAAATTTTGCCCTTCCGATCACAGTATATATTTTCTCCTTTGTTATTTATGGCTAAAAACAGAGAACAATTTAAATCTAACTCTGAGATTCATGGCATCAATACAAGACATATCAATAATTTCCATTATCCAACATGTAATTTAACAACATTCCAAAAAGGAACATATTATTTTGGAATCAAGGTTTTTAATAATCTTCCTCCGAGCATGAAAAACTTAGTTCATGACACGAAACAATTCAGATCTGCTTTAAAAAGATTCCTACTTTTAAATTCGCTTTATTCATTAGAAGAATATCTTAACTACAATATAAATTAAATACCTTGATTTGTTATATACCCTTGATAACCAGTATGATATTTTACATCAGATTATTGCATTTATTTTATGTGCTGGTTTTATTTTATTGATACAACTATTATAAATATCGTTTTGTTGTTAATATGACATTTGCTTTTTAGGCTCGTATATTTTATAACTGTTTAATGACTTCTTACTTATTGTGAATTATCTTGGATATCATGTACTTCTGTGTTTATTGTTACTGATTATGTACATTTTGTATTTATGTAGTTCATGTGACTTGTCTTGTTGTCTTTGACTGTTGCTATATCCACTGGTTTTTCCGACCATGTAAGGATGCATGGAATGTAAATGAATGAATGAGTGAATGAATGAATAGGAGTTGAATGTGATCGGCAGAAGGTAGACGCATGATTCTACCTTGTTATAAGTGTTGTAATCTAAAGACATTGAATACATTGCATTGGTTGGACAAGTATTGTATTTTAATAATAATCGTGCACGGGATGACAAAATAAAACTACACACATCATTACACGGACATCAGAAGCAGCACCAAACAGAGAGCATATTCATGATCGGAACAGGAGAGCCATCATCATCTGAGTTCTGCAGGTAGACATGGGCGACCGAATTAACGATTTCGTCTCAAGGACTGCAGACAGAGCCGTGTATTGTTGTTGGCACGCGTGCGAACGGATGCTGGGCTCCACTCTCGTTCGCTCTGTCATGCTAAGAAGTACAGGATCTAATGAAGCCTGTTAACTACTTGCTTTAGAGTCTACTGGACCCCGGGTTCATAACCTTTGTTTTCTTTCCCTCGCAGTTTTCACAGCTGCTTGTATTACTGCCTGTGTTAAACAGTTGTAGAATTCGTTTCAGTAATTCACCTTTGTGTAATCTTTTACTGTGTACATATACACACACACACACACACATATATATATATATATATATATATACACATACATACATATACCTGTGTTGGACAGATACGTGCTTCGGATAACTCATTCAGTAAAGTGTCTGATCGGTGCTCGATTCCATGAACTAACAGTGGTTGCTTTCTTTCTGTTTATATTCATACCGATTCTGAGGTCCGTTTAGCCTCCCGTACAATAGATATAAGGAATTTTTTCCTTACGACAGAGCAGCCGGGTCGTCAAGTCCGTTTATCGCCCTCCAGTGCTGAGGTCTGGGCTTGATTTTGGTATTTATTTCTGCAGATACGCGTAGCCTTTATCGTTACATAGAGTCGCAGATTGTTCTTAACGGATCTAGTCAATAGTGGAGACATAGATCTACAATGTGTGATGGCACAGCCATTCAGCTTTTAGTCCTTTAACTGCACATTACACTGAAAAGTGCCTTACTATTTGCAGGCGATAATCACGTGTGTATTTTATGTTATGTACAAATGTGTCGTATGAGTAGCTGTGTTTGAAATGTCTTGTTATTATTATTATTTATTTATTTTGACTGCAAATGGGTTTGTACCCGGTGGCAATGGTACTACAGTAAGACACAACACACGAAATAACACACATCACACAAAATAACACGCCACACTCAAACAAAACACAACGCACAAAATTGCAAAAACAATAAAGGACACCTACTATACACAATAAATACAATTACAAAACAAGTACAATTACAATACAAATACAATTATAATACAAATACAATACACATACAACTACAATACAAATACAATACACATACAATACAAATACACATAAAATTTAAATTTGTTTTCATATAAAGTAAGATTTATAGTGGATTCATACAGAGCAGTAGGATAGGCACTTCGCAACTTTCAGTGCATATTCGTCATACAAAATTCAGTACATTCTTCATCCGTGTTGGTAGGCAAGCATGTTACTGTATCCGAGGTCAAAATACGCACACTTGAAACTCGTGTTTCTGTCACAGCAGCAGAACGTGTCCTGTCTGCTGAAGACTATTAGCTGCAGTACTTTATGACAGTAATAACAATAGAAGGGGGCGCCTTCAGAACAAACAGGCATCAATTCACATCTCTGGCGCCGGATTTCAACCCCATCAGATGCTCCTCCCCCACAATTACGCATTAGTGCGAGCCGCTGCAGCCCTGTTATGGTGTGGACACTCTTTTGTATGATACCTTGGCCATCGCTGCCATTGACTGGCTTTTAATCAACAGTAATCTTTGTGTGAAGGAACCTGCTCCACGTATAAGCACACAAAGATAAGACTAGATGTGTAGCATTGGCACTGCGCGAAACCAAACTGTGGAACAAGGGAACAAGGCATTTAAGAAGGCTTTTGAATTTGATTATCGGGTAACAACACTAACAAATATGAAGATGTTACGGTAAAAGCTGTCTCGTTACATGCCAAGCAGGCACAAAGGGCAGGTACGGGAAGAGCTGTACCCGTACACGACTCTGGCGAGACGAGTAAATTCGAAGCAGCCCTTATTGTTCAGTTCGAACACTGTTAAATATTTTTTATGCTTTTCAAAACGTTGAAGGCAAGGTATATGGGTGCTCAGAAAACAGTAAGTTTTCCAAGAGTTGTATATCGCTTACTGAATGCAATACTGGCACATTTAAAAATTGACCATTTGGAGTTGTGCCACTATTACATTCAGTGAGCGGATTAACCATTTCACATTCAAGGGTAATTAGGGTGTGTGCAGAGGTCGGTTATATCGCAGACTGTGTAGAGAGCAGACAAGAGAATTTTTCTCTGAGCAATCTGTTGATTTTGAACCGTTGCAATTGAGGTAATGGATGACGATTACGTTTTGCAGGACGTTGGGGTTATGTCACGTACTGAATGTAATTGTGGCACAACTCCAAATGAGCCCTTTTTTAAATATGACATTATTGCATTCAGTGAGCGATAAATGAATGAAACGTGATGTCTTGTTTTAAGAATAGAACGTGAACTGTAAGCGTCTCAAAATAAAGCACTCAGGATAATACTGGGACCTATGAAGCGTTACGTAATTGGGGAATATCGCGTATCATACAGCGAACAGTGTAGGTGACTTGTAGAGGTAATGCACGAGTTTGTTAGAGTTTACAGAATGATGGCGGCAAAACCTGCTGGAAGACCTTCACTTGGAAGTCCGAGAAGGAGAAAGGAGGATAACTTATGGTACGTTGGGACAGAACGTAGGGAAACAGGACGCGCGGATGAGAGGCGGATGAAAGTAAATTGGTTTGTGTCGTGTTTTTTTTTCATTAGCAGAGTTTTGCCTTCAGATTCTGCTAACACGGCCATAAGTGTCAGGTGCTTGAGTGTGAAAAATTGGTTGAAAATTTGTATGAGAAAGTGTGTGGATTATTTTAGCGTGCTCGTAGTCCTGCTCTTGACAGGAGGAGCACCTTGAAGGAAAAATAAGACCTGTGTATGGAGAAAATGTGCTGAGAAGTGACCATATGAAACATCCAGAAAACTGAAGGGTGGTAGGTGTTAAGATGCCAGTGATTCGTGGGTTGTGAGGGTGTTTACTTGAATCAACTGTCTCAGGACTATATCATTTCTGTCATTGGTAGTAACTACTGTATCCTTTGGTTGTACCTGCTGCCAGTTTGTAGGTAAGGTTTTGTTCTGACCTTGACATTATGAATCTTTCCATGAAATATAGAACAAACAACTTTCATATCCGTGAAACATAATTTTTATACCACACCTGAAAACACACGGTTGGGACTAGAGTAATTCTTGCGAGGGAAAACAAAATTGTTGCTGAGAATGTGGCAGGAGTTGTTGAACGTGCTGTGTATATCTGAGTACCTGCTGTGGGTCGTAAAAGACTGGGGTGGTGTTATCTGCTTATTGGCTGGCGGACAGCTTTCAAATATACTCCATACTTTATGTGGAGAACCCGGGTGTTGGAGTTATGTTGATACGCATCCTCACTGCTCGAAAATAAAATAGATTTTTTGTGAGTAGTTTTTCTTTCGTATAACTGCTAAATAAGAATCGAATGTCGGTCTTATTTACTGGGAAGCACTTGGTACGTGCCTGTTGTATGTCGTCAATTAAACGCTGTGGCTAAAATGGTAGCCTGAGTTACTAGCACAGAAACTGCAAACAAGTTCCTTGATAGGGAGTAAGACAGGCATTTATAGTCTCTACTAGTAACCTCATACTAACGCAGAAATTATAATTTTTGGCTGCATTTCAAAGTAGAGGCTGGCCATCAGATACTGTTATATGAATTGTAAATAATGGCTGTATTTCACATACTGACACAGGAGGTTCTCTGTTAGCCGGATAACAAACAGTAGGCCTGT
This sequence comes from Coptotermes formosanus, assembly GCA_013340265.1. Classification (NCBI taxonomy): domain Eukaryota; kingdom Metazoa; phylum Arthropoda; class Insecta; order Blattodea; family Rhinotermitidae; genus Coptotermes; species Coptotermes formosanus. The sequence goes on from BLKM01004705.1 coordinate 486,401, forward strand.
CTGGCAGACTTGCAGAGACTGGAAATATTGACTGTGTCGGATAGTGGCCGGGTACTAATCCTGAGTTGTAATTAGTGGTTGGGTGTCAAATGGTAGTCGGCTGCAAGTCTTGACGTGATCGAAAACGTCTAGTCGCTTTTCATAGATTGATCCTCATGGCCCGAATATTTAACAAAGTTGAAACTGATTTTTCAGTTTTTTGTAATTTAGTAGAATAATTTTTTTTAATTTCGAAATTAAAGTTCTGTATCAGTATGCCAGGAATGTTTAAAAGACGGCTACTGTCGTGTGCTCGAATAACATATGTCTCGATAATTTCAGTAATGTCAAATTATAACAGCGTAACGCAGTGTAGGTTTAATATTGTGTTTCAGAATTACAATACCCAACACAGGTAATATCAAAGCAGACCACTGGGCATGATCCTGAGTTAGTCCCCAGCCCATCCTCACAACCTGTCTCCTAAAGACCATCATAATGTTAGTCACCCATCCCCTTCTGTGTCATCCAGTTGGACGTTTTCGAAGAGGTTTCCTCACTAAAACTTTGTACATTGTTTGCCGCCTCCATCCTCACCACTTGTCCGTCCCAATGTAGCTTCTTTGGTTTAATTGTCCCGAATACTAAAAGGTGCCTAATAAATTACCAAAATTCTCGTCGTAGAGTAGAGTCTTAGTTATGTGTACCACCTTCTATAACCCTTGAAACTCCGTGTTTTGTCCACACAGTGCGTGTGTGCGTTTAACCCTTTAAAGACGAAGCGTATCTGTTTTATATAAGGACTCAGTGCGTACCGCGCTGTAAACACTCTCCACTTCGCTTATAAAAACCTATCTCTTAACGTTTTATAAGGCAAAAGTTGCTGTTTGTTCTGAGATCCGTACAAAACACATAAACGCAATTTGGGCACCACGTAGAATTTTTTAATGTTAAACCTGGTAGTATGTAAAGTTACCGCTAGGCTTTAAAAGGTTAATGCGATTTTAACAGTCAACACTGATTATCTTTTATGTCCTCAGAGAGCAATAACTGCTGACTTTAGCGTTGGAAATGACGGTTGTCTTCTGAGAGGTACGAACTGAAGTTTTGTACGTGCATGAGATAAAGTTGCCGATCCCAGTGACCGCGAGGTGTAAGGCGTGGGTGTGCGGCCGTTCGCTTGCTGGGATTGTGGGTTCGAATGCCGGCGGGAGCATGGAAGTCTGTCTTCTGTGGGTGCTGTGTGTTGTCAGGTAGAGGCCTCTCCATCGGGCTGATCACTTGTCCAGAGGAGTCCTACCGAGTGTGGTGTGTCTGTGTGTGATCGTGCAGCCTTGATGATGAGGAGGCCCTGGCCCACCAGGGGCTGTTGCGCCATGGAAAAAAAAATGAAATAAATTTTGGGCTTTATAGGCAGACTGAAGTACACACGGCAGAGCCACTAGTGCCTGAGCCCAGTGCCTTTGAGGTTGAGATGGCTATTGAAAAGCTAAAAAGTCACAAATCATCAGGTATTGATCAGATTCCAGCAGAATTGATTAAACCAGGGGGTAGGATAATTCGGTCTGAGATCCATAAACTTATTACTTCTATTTGGAATAAGGAGGAATTGCCTGAGGAATGGAAGGAGTCAGTCATTGTGCCTATTTATAAGAAGGGTGATAAAACAGATTGTAGTAACTATCGAGGCATATCACTTGTCGACTACGTACAAAATTCTCTCCAACATTCTTTTGTCAAGGTTAACTCCATATGCAGAGGAAATGATTGGGGATCATCAGTGTGGATTTCGACGCAACAGGTCAACTGCTGATCATATATTCACCATTCGTCAAATACTTGAGAAAAAATGGGAATACAATGAATGAGGCAGTGCCTCAGCTATTTATAGACTTCAAGAAAGCCTATGATTCAGTTAGGAGGGAGGTCTTGTATAATATTCTCATTGAGGTTGGTATCGCCATGAAACTAGTAAGGTTAATAAAAATGTGTCTAAGTGAAACGTATAGCAGAGTTTGGGTAGGCAAACATCTGTCTGACGCGTTTCCTGTTAAGAATGGCTTGAAACAAGGAGATGCTCTGTCTCCATTGCTTTTCAACTTTGCTTTAGAATATGCCATTAGGAGGGTTCAGGCAAACCAGGAGGGCTTGAAATTGAATGGTACACATCAGCTTCTGGTTTATGCTGATGATGTTAATATATTGGGCGGAAGCGTACATAGCATAAAGAAAAATGCAGAAGATTTAATTATTGCTAGTAAGGAGACTGGTCTAGAAGTAAATGCTGAGAAAACTAAGTACATGGTCATGTCTCGAAATCAGAATGCACGACACAATCACAACATAAAGGTAGATAATAAATCCTTTGAAAGGGTGGAAGAATTCAAATATTTGGGAACAACCCTAACGAATCAAAACTCAATTCATGAAGAAATTAAGAACAGATTGAAGTCGGGGAATGCTTGCTATCATTCGGTGCAGAATCTTTTGTCTTCCAGGTTGCTATCCAAAAACACAAAGATTAGGGTACACAGAACTCTAATTTTACCTGTTTTTTGTATGGGTGTGAAACTTGGTCTGTCACACTAAGGGAGGAACAAAGACTGAGGGTATTCGAGAATAGGGTACCGAGGAGGATATTTAGGCCAAAGAGGGACGAGGCGACAGGGGAGTGGAGAAGACTACATAACGAGGAACTTAATGACCTGTACTCATCACCAAATATTATTCGGGTAATCAAATTGAGAAGAATGAGATGGGCAGGATATGTAGCACGTATGGGGGAAAAGATAGGTGCATACAGGATTTTGGTGGGGAGACCTGAGGGAAGGCGACCACATGGGAGACCCAGGAGTAGATGTGAGGATGATATTAAAACGGATCTTCAAGAAGTGGGATGGGGCATGGACTGGATTGAGCTGGCTCAGGATAGGAACGGGTGGCGGGCTCTTGTGAGTGCGGTAATAAACCTCCGGGTTCCATAAAATGTGGGGAATTTCTTGACTAGCTGAGAAACTGTTAGCTTGGTAAGGAGGTCTCTGCTCCACGCAGTTAGTTATGGGCCTGCCATTGGGTCAGGCGGTTAGTCGCAGGCCTCTCACCGCGGAGACCCGTGTGCGATTGCAGGTCAGTCCATGTCAGATTTTGTGGTTGACAAAGTGGCACTGGGTCAAGTTTATCTCCGCGTACTTCGGTTTTCCCTTGTCAGTAGCATCCCACCAATGCTCCACACCTGTTCTCATCTACACTTTGCCCTTACCCGAAGGACGAATGCGCGAATCTTGGGAACGTTCCGAAAAGCTGTGCTCTTTCGAAAATAGAGAAGCCGTGGGTAGAAACGTTATTTCACTTTTTCCGGCCTTTAAATGGTTCTATGTTTTTGGAAAACGTAATCTTTTACTTTTCTAGAATAATGTAAGTTACAAAGACGGATTAAAGTTGCTAACCAGTGAAGACGAGGTGATCAGTTTTGATTATTCATGTCTGAAAACCCGATTTTGAAAACACTTTTTGTCCAGTGCTCCTCGATGACGGAAAGAGCATGGTTTGTCTGGACGTTCCCAGACTTCGCCTGCTTATGTTTACGGTAACAGTGGTGTTCAAGGTGGAGATGAATATGGAGCATTAGTGCAAATGGTATTGACAGGGGAAAACCGAATTAGTCGGTACGCTGAGAAAAACCTGTCCCAGTGCCAATTTGTCAGGTTTCTGTCCGTATACGTTGGTTTTTCCTTTTCAGTATCATTCCATCAATGTCCCATAATCAACGTCATCTTAATACTGCCCTTATCAGAAGGAGCAGCGGATGAATCCTGGGAGCCTTTAAAAAACAGCGTTCTTTTTGGATACTGGGGAGAATTATACAGAAAAATATTTTCACACGCTGCCTTCAATGCGTTAATAATCTACTTGTCACATTATATTCATTGGCTACTAGTAGTTATTGGAGTTTTTTTTCAAACGCTTGTAATGTGTATCGTTCTATCAAAATAAGAGACCACGTTTTACAAACGTACAAAACCGTAATTTTCGAAATTGAAATCATTGAAGCAATTTTTAAATTGCGTAAAGAATCCACTAAAACGTCGACACATATGACAGCCGGATGCTAACACACAGGCTGTAAACTGTGGCCGGGACATTAACGTTGCTTCAGATTACTTATCTTACTGACAGGCGGTCTTGTATTTTTCAAGAATGAGTGTAACGTGATGTGAACTCCAGGGTCGCGGTTGTGTGAGTGACATCTGGTGATAATATTTCATATTTGTGATTGTGACAAGATGAGGTCAAACCGCAGAACTGTGTGGGAACAATGTGACGGGCAGGGCTTCATTACTTATTCAGACGTTAGCATAGGTCAGCATTGAAAAGTGCGGCTCCAGCAAAACGACCTTCCTCAAGTGCGACACACAGAACGTATATGAAAACCACTTGGGTGGGCTGAGACCTTAGCTTGAGTCTCTTACTGGGATACAATACCAGCACCTAGGTTGGTTGGTTATTTTCTGGAGCTGTCACATTTACTGAAGTTGTATGACGTGTGCACGCATGGACTGAAACACAGTAAAGACGCCGTTGCAGCTTTTGAAGGAATACAGAATCGAATGAGATACAGTACAGTCGAACTCGGTTATAACGTCATGAAAGGGACTGAATATTTTGTGTGGTTATAAGTGAGTATCGTTATAACCGAGGAGTATAATGTTATGGTTAATAGTGAAGAATTAATTGGTACCACAGAATATCTGCCACTATAGACGAGGTGTCGTATAAACCGATGTCGTTATAACCGGTTTCGACTGTATTTACAGAAGCCGTTGCAGCTGCTGGAGGAATGCAGAGTCTAGTGAGATACAGTACAGTCGAACGCGGTTATGACGTCAGGAAAGGGACTGAATATTTTGTGTCTTACAAACAGGTGTTTTTATAACCGAGGAGTATAATGGTACAGTTAACGGGGAGGAATTAATTGGTACCACAGAATATCAGACGCTGTACACAACGTGTCGTATAAACCGATGTCGTTATAACCGGGCTCAACTGGATAATGATTGTGATAATTTGTTGTTATTTAATGGCACCATTTCAACTGTAGAAGCTATGTAGTGTCGAATGAGACGTGGTGCGGTTATTGCAGCAGATTATTACTTTATTTAAAGAAGCTGTATCAATCGATGAGTTTAAGTAATTTCAAATGAGACGTGGCATAGTGTTTAGATTATTTAGCGACGTTGTTTCGAGTGTGGAGGTTAGGTATTTTATAGGGTCTAATAATATTACTATAATTCTGTGGGCTGTTTGGATTATTTAACGACGCTTCTTCAACTGCAGAGAGTAGCCTGTATATTGTTATTTATGTGTGGTGTGGCGATTTTAGTTAATTAAGTTGAACTCGGTTATAACGTCATGTAAGGGACTGAATATTTTGTGCCGTTATAAACAAGTGTTGTTATAACCGAGGAATATAACTTTATGGTTAACAGTGAAACAGTGAGGAATTAATTGGTACAACAGAATACCTGACGCTGTAGACGAGGCGTTGTATAAACCGATGTCTTTATAACCGGGTTCGACAGTATTAAGTTATCTGACTGTTCTGTTTCAACTGCAGCGTTTATGTACTGTCAACTGAGATATGATACACTGAATGTGGGATCGTGTTCTGTGTGTAAGAAGAAGGTTACTATATATTTCAGTGTGTTTTGTGAGCGTTTGGAGTGACTGGAAATTGGGGGGGGGGGGGCCGTGGCTTGTTTGGTACGTCAGTATCGAAGGCTATATGTGTAGAGTGTCTGGGAGACCACGAAAAGGTTCAATTAGGACATCTGTTATCCAGAGCGAAATTAGATGCAAGTCTATGGTGTTGCGTTTGCATTTAACCTGCTCTGTTTTACCATTCGGTGTAAGGGTAGATAAAAAACATTCTAATCAGCAGATTCACATATGTACATACGAAGCTCTTTGTTAGGGTTTCGAAAAAGGGGTCATGTTCGCTGTAAAGCGCACTTACGATTCGACGACACAGAGTTCTGTGGACTGGAAACACTTCATGCCAGAGCACTGCAGTAGGACTAAGCTGTGCCTTACAAATTGCCGAGTTTACCCAACAGCTGTAGTGTATTGAGTTCTCAGGCTGTTCTCTATTAGGTAGCGTCAACAAATTGGAAGCAATCAAAGTGATGTGGGGTCATTTGTTCGTCTGCGCCGGTTTTTATGTGGTATGAGTAACCAGCAGCATGTTAGCGAGACACAGCTACTGCGGTTTCAACAGTCGTTTCATTAATGAAAATGTCACGTGTAACCTTCATACAGTAGTAAGGAAAGATGATCGCTTGTACCGGCGGATCTGCAGGAAGTTCTGATGAGGAACAATTGCTTCGAATATTTTAAGCTCTACAGTGAAGCTAGCAAGAACGAAATAAATTAACTCTATACAGTGGAATCCTTATTAAGAAGCTAAGAGAAGGCTTGTCAAGAATTTCTCCGCCTTTTGTGGAACCCGAAGGTTCATTACCGTGGTCACAACATGACTGTAAGGCGTTCTTTATTTTGCACGCTGGGGATTCACTTCTTTCTACAGCTTCCGTATATAACCTTACATTCCACATTCCCCCATGTTTTTGGAGCAGCGTAATTGGTATAGCGGCTGGGCTATGTGCTTGACGGTCCAGAGTTTGAAACCCGGTAGGGCCAAGAGATTTTACTGTTCTCTAAAACGTCCAGGCCTGCTCTGGGCCCGCCCAGCCTCACATTCGATGGTTACCGGGGTTCTAGCGCCAAGGTTAAGAATGAGTGGAGCTATACTTCTCGACCTCCTATATGCTTCCATGGCGTGTACAGGGGCAATTTTACGCTTTTTTTACCCCAAGTTTGTAATTTTAGATCATACTCATGCACGTTTCGGGGTACTGTTGAACTGGTTTAACCTCTACCTCGGTAGGTGGTTTAGGCGCCATGTTAACCTTTTAAAGCGTAGCGGTAACTTTACATACGACCAGGTTTAACATTAAAAAATTCTACGTGGTGCCCACATTGCATTTATGTGTTTTGTACGGATCTCAGAACAAACAGCAACTTTTGCCTTATAAAACATTAAGAGACTGGTTTTTATAACCGAAGTGGAGAGTGTTTACAGCGCGGTACGCACTGAGTCCTTATATAAAACAGATACGCTTCGTCTTTAAAGGGTTAATATTATTTCTGATGTTGAATTGTAAAGTGAAGAGATGTGATGAGCTCCAATTGCATGAAGATCACGCAGCCTAAAGACAAATAATTTCGGACTGTAATATTAGCTGGGGACAGGGTGTGGAGGCTGCCCAATCGTGACACACGTAAGCCCATATTTTCTTACATAACGAGTGAATTAATACAAAAGATTATTTTTAATGTAGTATGTAGGTAGTTATAGTTGTACTTTAAAGTTGTTACAGGCTTCAATGTTAAAGGGCGAAAATTACTGTCACTTGTTTTCGGGCATGCAAGGAAGGTAAAGTCGTCCCTATGCTTAATTAAGCACCGTACTGTGGGTACATGTTTGGGTCTATATGAGGGTCAGCGTTCAGCTTTACACCCCAACTACCGTGTTATGTATAAGGCTGGGTGCACCTCAGGGCCGGTTTGTACGCTGTGCGCTCTATAAAAAAGTCGTGCCTCTGCCGGGAGTCGAACTCGACTCATCTGTCGTCCAGCCCATTGTCTAAGCAGTATACAAAATTAGCTATTCCTTCTTCTTTTCGGACATATGGCCTGTGTAGAAAACTCGTGAGGCTATTTGTTTTTCTGTTTTGCTAATGTCACGACCCCCATTTTGTCACCTTCACTGTGGCGTAAATTTGAATACATTACGCGCTTTGTTGGATATTTTATTGGCTTGATGGGATTGGCAGTAACTCAGCCTGTTCCGACTCACTTCATTTCCTCAGACCATGTTATCGTTGAGTTAATAATATCTTTTGAAATTCATGGTTTATAATTCGAGACACGTTTAAGGATGTGTCATATCATTCTGTCCAGATATTCAGTTCACTGTACTTCAGTCATTTGATCTTCGTAATTAGATGTCACTGTCACTTTTTGAATAACATACAGATCTGGGTCTCAGTAATCGGGCGTATGATTTGTGTTAAGTGGGAAGTTGGAAAAGCAGTTTAGTATTGAAAACATTTACAGTCTACAGGGGGTCCTGATTTGCCACCTGCTTTGGCCCCAACAACAATCATTTTTATATAGACATTATATTAGAATTGTATGGCATTGCATAAGAACAGAATATGTTTAGGAATATCTGTTTAGAAAAAGAAATGTTGTTACGCGTGTTTTTTATGGATTTAAAAGCTTGTCTCCATTCTGATAGAATAACGTAAAATAATGTGGCGGACCCCAAAGAGAGACGAAGTAACAAAGGAACGAGAACAGTTTAACGAGGGATTTCGTAAGTTGTACTCTGACACACCCTTTTCTCGAGGTTATTAAATAAAACTGAGGTGTGAGGTCTTGAGAAATGAAATAATCTGAGGAAACAAGGAATGCTTACAAAATTTCTGATGTAAGAATCACTTGTTAGCGCTGTGTATGACATCTCTTCACTCACAAACTCTAATTTAACTATATTCTCATGTACAAAAAATCGTTTCCCTGCTGATCACTTTCATTCCCTTTTGCACAGAAGAAAGTATAATCTTCTTTTGGTTGGGGGGATTGATCTGGCACAGAACAGGACAAGTTGGGGCTCTTGTGAACACCGTAGTGAGCCCTCAGGTTCCATAAAACGCGGGAAATTTCTTGACTGAGTAACTGATAACTTCTCAATAACGACTTAGCTACATGGAGTTAGTTATTTTGTGAGCTGGTTTAATGCCACCCTTCTCCCATCTGACCTCCTGTATTGCCACTAAATGTAACCTACACTTCGCTAATTCTCTTGCAGCTGTCGTTAGTGACCTGACTTACAGAGACACCTCACATTCAAAGTTCCGTTTTCCTTGCTTAGGGCGTTCCAAAGGATTTGTCCAAGTGCGGGGCCCTGTGTAATATTTCGAAAGATGCAGGTTTCTTACGGTGAGGGGCAGCGTTCTCTGTCATTTTTTCACAGCTGCGCGGACCTGCTGCTGCTCTGAGCAGAACATTTTTATACGACCTGACGACTGCGCGGCGCTGTAAAAGTTTTTTTGTTTTGGTAATATGCATGATAAGAAAATTCCATGTGCGCGGCAACCATTCAGTGTGCGCGGGAGCATTTCAGTTACTGCACGGCCGCACACCCGCGCAGCTTAGAGGGAACATTGGTGGGGAGTTGTTAGCTGTGCGTTTTGAAACGTAAACTGGAATGGACTGGCCGAGGGTATGGGCCATTGGCTAGATTGTGAGAGGGCGATTTGATAGCGGTAACTGCAAGGAATTTCTTGGTCAGTTCTGTGATGTCGGCTGGTTTTAATGCACCCCCCTTCCCCTAACCCTTCCCCTTCCCCTTCCCTCGTGCTGTCCGGGAAACTGCACGTTGTCAATGTTGCAGGCTTGTGACACGTGACGAGGCCCAGCCGAAATAAATCGACGTGTTTAACTTACTGTCCTCAAAACATAACTAATGGAAGAGTTATGTTTGCGGATCAGTCTGTCCGTCCTAACTGATCTGAATGGTTATAACAGATATGTCACTTCGATACCACATTTTTCTTTTAATCTCTTTCCGTCATTAAATCAGTGTGGCTTCTACATGAGTATTTGAGTTGGGTTGAGCCATCCGATACAGGATTCTGACATCGGACTTGATGGTTGCTGTGTTCACAGCGATGATCCTTCAAATTATGTAACATGAGTAGTTGAGAAAACGCCTGTAAAGTAAAAAACAAACGACATGAAGTTTTTAGACCATCCGAATAATTGACAACTGCTCATGAGAGATCGCTAGCGTAACGTGAAGCAAGATTTGTGTCCTCTGGGATGTAATGCCATGTATTTGTATTTAGGCACCAGCGTTTCGGAGGAACCTGCTACCTCCAAGTTGGAGATGTAGGCAGCAGTTTTTTCCACAGTGTTGGTACTTGCCTACCAAACTGCATGTTTTCGCTTTTCAGAGACTGTCGTCGTGACACTTTTGCCGCCATTAACCTTAAATTTTTTGTGGCAGTCCATATTTGAATTTTCAGATTGCCTATCCCGCTGTACACGTATAATACTGTTTCCAGTTTATGCAGATAAACACAACCAAATACCTTGTTCTTTAGTTTTTATTGCTGTAATGTTAAAATAAATATTCGCAATGCCCTTTAACAGTTTTTCCTTTATCTTCTTGTACTTATTGATGGGGACAGCGTGACTAGCTAAAGCAGTTTTTCAGATTGCCCATCCTGTTGTGCGCATATAATATTGTTTCCAGTTTATACAGACAAGCACAACAAAATATCTTACTGTTTATTTCTTGTTACTGTAATTCCTTATTATAGGAATAAAAACTAAAGAATAAGGTGTTTTGTTGTGCTTGTCTGTATAAATTGGAAACAGTCCATGTTTGGTTTTAAATAAATAAAATAATAGAAATAATTATATTATTAATTATGCTTGTTATACTTCCTAAATCTAAATAATTTACGTTTCTTAGAGATGTTGTATTGATTAAATAGTAGAGACGCCATGTTGTCACCGAAGCTGGAACGCCAATCGGATTTAACATAAATATGATAAAATGTGAGCCGATGACACAGTTGCTTTCACATTATTAGGACAAAAAGGGTTTAGGACAGTTTCTGTGTAGGCTTTTGGAGTTTTGTACACACGAAATCGTTGTGAGCAAAGACTGTAGTAAACAGTCAGTTTTTAAACATGGAACCGTGTCTTTTCATTAACTATAATTAAGAAAAGTTAACCGTCACGTATATTCCTAGAGTAAAAGAGTTGGTGCGGCTGAATTAGCAAAAAGGAAATTTGGGCTTGTCAATTGCAAGCAGTGCTAGTGAATGTCAAGCGGGACGATTACATCTCAGTAGCGTTAGGTAGTTCTTTGTTAAACGTGTAGGTACTGAACGTTTTTGTGCTCTCATTTTGTGAAGGGCGTACATAAAATGACTGTTTAGTGGGGAAGTTCAGTCGCTTCGTGGTACTATCCACATGTTTAATCTCCGAAAGAACTGAACGAAGTTTGCGATAAAATTTAGTATTGCGTGTGTGTACGCTACAGCTCTTCCATCACAAGTTAGGCCTTAACAGACCTGTTTTAGCCTCGTCTAATAGTCTCTTCAAATGTCTTCCGGGTCGTATTCGTCCATTTGTTCTATAATTCAGCATTATTTTGGGCATCATGTTGTTGTTCATTGTTGTTACATTTTGTAGCCAATTTGATTTGTATCTTCTTAGTTTCTCGTCAACTGGCTCTACTTTTAACTCTTCTAAAATTTCTTCATTCCTTTTGTGGTCAAAAAATGCATATCCTGCTGTTCTCCTGAAAAATTTCATCTGGATTGATGTCAATCGTTTTTTATCCTTTTGCCTGAGTGTCCAAATTTCGCTTCCATATAGAAGAATGGGGCGTTCCATTGCATTATGATTTTTATTCTTGAAGATTTCTGGGCCAAAGTTGGTTTAAACATGTTGAGGATTCCCAGTAGGTGAGCAAATTTTGGTACTTTTTTGTTAAAAATCTTTTGGTACGCTACAGCTGTCGGACAAATTTAATTTTGATTTGTGTTAGGAGTGCTTCACAACATAATTCTGATTTTATCTATTTTCGTAAACGTATCCCTTCATAAAAATTGGCACTTACCATAAAATGTTCATCTCGTAAATTAGGCCTATACGACTTCGTTTGAAACATTTTGGAGTACAGCGAATATTTAACGGAGTAGTAAAGCCGATAATTCTTGACTGTCTGTGTTCCATGTATTTTAGTGCAATTATCTCGTCAAGAGTATATTTTTATCTCCAATAAATGAACGTCAAGGTTAGTCAGGTACGCAAAGTAATAAGTAACTCATTTGCAGATGCGTCTTCTAGTTTGCAGTTTATTTTTAGGCGTCTTCGAGTCGGGTCCCTGATAATGACGGCCCGTAGGTAGGCCTGCCTTGTAAGTTTGAGCGGTATCAACCGATTACGTGACGCACGTGTGGGCTCAACGTTGTGGCATTAACCCTTTAAAGACGAAGCGTATCTGTTTTTTTATAATGACTCAGTGCGTACCGCGCTGTAAACACTCTCCACTTCGGTTATAAAAACCAATCTCTTAATGTTTTATAAGGCAAAAGTTGCTGTTTGTTCTGAGATCCGTACAAAACACATAAACGCAATGTGGGCACCACGTAGAATTTTTTAATGTTAAACCTGGTAGTATGTAAAGTTACCGGTAGGCTTTAAAAGGTTAAGAAGGGTGCCAACTAGGGGAGCTGCAGCTACCATGGGTATCGAGGCATATACAGATCAGTAGACAAATGAATGCGGAACATCATGAGTACCGAGTTTTGAGGGTTGCAGAAATAAGCGCCTTATTTGAACATTTTATCTTACAAACAGCAAGGCAGTGTGTTGGCCACAGGCAGCTATATAAGTTCGACTGTGCTGAGACCATGTACTTTCGTAGACGGTTACAGACATTTCGAAGCGCAGTGTTTTTATCTGCAGGTTTATCTTGGAAATGGAGGCAGCATGTCCGTACGAAACGGTAATAACTACCTACCAGACTGTAAAGTATCACATTCTAGACCTCAGTGTAAATTTTCACTTCCGTGATAATTACTACGTACAAATCTCATACAGCTAAAATTAAGTTCATTTACATTTTTGGGGAGAGGTTACGGCACCTGCTGCCACTCAAATGCTTCTGTGTTGCGAGTCTACATTAGTGCCTATACTCGCAGGAGCGTTTTATGGCGCTGCTTTGAGATATAATTTGAATTCGTTTTATACAAGTATTTTGAAAAAGAAGAGTGAAACTGTAGCTTTGACTTAAGGCTTTCGCCGCGATGTTGATGAGATCTTCGCTCTTTTGGGATATTACGCGGCGTCGTGTGGTAATTCTTTACCGACGTTTCGGGACTCGTGTACTTTTGACCCTTGAAGATAGGACCAATACCTTGTCCCGAAACGTTAGTAAACAATTACCGCACAATGCCGCGTAATATCCCAGAAGAGCGCAGATCTGAAATTGTGGCTATTTGTAGGTTAACAGGTTCGTAACAGACATTCGTCGGCGGGCCTTTGTGATTGTGACACACCGTCGGTTTATATGAGAACAGGACGTTTGTTGACCTGCCGCGCCAGTGAAGTGATTTGTTTACGTGTTGGCTAGTGACCTGCCTAGGCACTTAATGAGTTTGTGATGCATAAGTTGCATGCAGCTTGCGAATTTTGACTACATCGCGGGAACTGTGAAATGGCGTGCTCATCCGAAGGAGAAGATGCATGGAATTCAACTCGTCGCCCGAAACAAGGTTTTGTCTTTAATTAGTACATCAACCGACTTGTGCACTTAATAAAATACATTCAGAAGCAACTATAAAACTGCTACATGTTCCGGCACCGGGGTGCCATCATCAGGGAGAACAAAGGAGCCAGAAGGCCAACCTATAATCTAGGTGTTGTCTCTCCCTTAATAAAATGATCAATAATCATGAACTTGTGGATTATTTTAGAATTTTAATATTTTAGTTATTTTAAGAAGAGAGACGTAATACCTAGATTAGCTGTTGGCCTTATATTTTTTTCAAAATTGAGTACCACGACTATTTCTTGCGGGGGGGGGGGGGGGTGTAAAGGCGGCCGGTGCGTAAGGCTGATAACCTTACCACCTTCATGTGCCGACTGTCTTGAAATCTGGGAGCCTCAACCTCCTGGAACCGAAAGGGCCTGTAATGGGATAGCTTTACCTTAGCTTATACTTCTTTGTTCTGAATAACTCCCTGATGATGGCATCCCGGTGCCAAAACATGCAGGAGTTTTATACTTGCTTCTGAATGCATTTTGCTAAGTGCATAAGTTGGTTGATATATTAATTGTAAGAATATGCATGGTATAATAACATAAGATCAGCAACACAAGGGTTTTGTCTATCCCACAATGAAGACTTATTCTGTTAAATCGAAAACTCTTTGATGTTTCCTTCTTTAAATGCTCATAGATAAGGAGTTGCCCTTAATGTATATTTCAGCTACTGATCGGACACTCTACATCCAGGTCTGTGCAGTCGGTACACAAAAGCTCCGACTCCGACTCCTCGATTTTTAAAACTCCGACTCTGACTCCTTCATAAAAGCTCAATATACATTACTAACGGTAAACCTATAAGACATTTCATCGCCACCACGTGAATCATCAGGCTACTTTTTTGACTTATAATCTATATTTAAGTATAAGTCTAATGGTTACTGTAGCTATCAGGGCTCTGGAATTGCAGTATCTAATTAAGATTTTAGACTAAGTTCGGAGTTGGTACATTTTTACCGACTCCGACTCCACCTAAAATTCCTTCCGACTCCGACTCCACAGCCCTGTCTACATCTGCTAAATACTAGGATATTTCAATGATGTTGTTATCTTATTATACTTTTCTTAATCTCCTCAATTGACGGTCTGTAAGTGCGAAGAGCCTATGTAGTTTGATGCCCCGAACGCCCTTATTGTAAGGAATAAAGGTCGCGGTCCATTGGCCGGATAAGAGGAGGCAAGGCCACCGATGTATTTGCATCTAATGACTGTAATGTTACCTGTCAGTGGCGCCGTGACTAGTATGTGGCTGTGAGTAGGGCACTAGGCTCGCGTGGTATGGAAGCGAGAGAATGTCAGAATTTAAATTGTATTATCGTAATGGAGACAGAGACAACCGCCGGGGAATTTTTATGTCGATTTATCACCACCGCCACAACTAAATACAATGTGGGAACTTGGAGTGAAAAGAAACGGAAGAAGCTCTTATCCAAAATACGGTTCTGAATTATGGTTCAGGAGGATAAACCAGTGTTGTAAGGCGTTAAAAGCGGAGATTTTAATGAAGACGGAATAGTGAGGGATACGAGGTTCTCACAACGGTATTACAAAACATTTAAGTCTTATGACATATAGTGATATGTCATTGGGCAAATGGTTCCCGACGTTTCGAAAGATCATAGACCCTGAAGATGAAGGTAATGCGATCTTGCGAAACGTCGGGAACTACTCACCCTGTGACGCAGCGTCACATCCCAGAAGACTTCAGACGGAGCAGGTTACTTTGCCTTGTCTTGAAGTTGGTGCTGATTGTGACGTGTGTGGAAACGTGTGCTGATATCCGCCAGATTCTTTTTGATCTGTTGTTTGTGTTAATATGGCTTTGCTGAAGATTGAGAAGTTCTGTTGACACAGCCAAACAGCAGTACAGCAAGAATACTGCACCGTACGGATACACATGCCGTAATCAAGTACTGTACGTAAAGTAACGTTAAATTGGTAGAAGAAAGAACTTCAAAACATTTGGAATAACTAGAACTTCAAAATTTATATGCATAATATAAACTCATGTAATTGTTATAATCCTTTACTTAAAAATGAGCTCTCGTTTCTTTTTATAGAACTTTATGTTGCTAATATTCCCCGAAGTGTTTTGTATATAAGTTACATTGTGTATTGTCTGAAGGTGGCCAGTTCGGCCGAAACATGTCGTAATGAATACTAAATTCTGAAAACAATAAAAATTTAGTTGTGGTTGATGGGCTAATTCAGTGTAGTTTGCATGTGCTGCTTGAGACCTACTTTGTGTATGCAGCTGAAACTGCAGCTTGTATAACGAACGTCTCACCGCAGTGATTAGCACTCTTGCTGTGTATTCTGAAGTTCCCTTGTTCAACTCTCGGTGGAGACAGCCGCTATTATGCTTGCGTTTTATGTGGTTTTCCTCATGCCCTCCAGGTAAATTCGGGAATGGTACCAGAAGTTATGGCCGAGACCAATTTCTTCCACGTCCTCTCAAATTAATTAACCACCAGTTACAGTATAATTCGCTTAAAAACTTAATTCGAGCTGTTAAAAACTTTAAGTAAAAAATAATTAAAAAATAAGTTGTAGGCCCTTCGCTGCATGGGAATATTGGTTTCCCTTGTTTTTAACTGACTCCACTTCACGAAGTGTCTAATAGTGTTTTTTGGCAAGTGTACTTTTCGTATCTAATAGCGTATAGCTAAGTTACTTCACCACATGTCTAATAATGTTTTAGCTAAGTATACTTGGCGGCATGGTTTAATAATACTTCAGCTGCTATACTTTGTAGTACCTATAATAATTTTCATGTGAAAGGAAAGGAACTTTTTGCCTAAGCACCGCATTATAAAGGCGTCTGCTTCGAGGGCGATGAGTGGTCAGCTTCGCCTCCAGTCGTTTTATTTCCAAAGAGTAGGACCCACAGTGCCATGGCGTAGGAGGCTGGGTGAGCGCGCGAGCTGGTGTGGACGTTGTGGTGAAGAGAAAATTGCTGCTCTTGCCGGGAATTGCAACCCAGTCGTACAGCCAGTAGAAAGCCTCTTTGTGATTCGTATCACGCACTTTTTATATACTTTTGAGTTATTTTGAAGAAATTTTGTCAATTTGTGTTTCAACCTTATTTAAATTTTTGAAACCTAGCAAAATCGAAAATACTTTCCTATCCAGTGATTCCAGATTTCGTAAGGAGCACTGCTTTTTCACGGTTGTTAGGCTTTGCCCGTTTGTCTTGATAAAATTAACGTGTAAATGAAGATGAGCGTGGGGCACTGGAGGAATGATATTTAAAGGGGAAAACCGAAGCACTCATAGGAATTCCTCTCCCAGTGCCACTTTTTCCACCACAAATTTCACATGGAATTGTCCAGGATCGAACCGGAACTGGGAGATTAGAGGCCGGCTACTAACCGCCATAGCACGGCCTAAAGCATCAGGTTCGTCTTCATAATACTTAAAATTTCAGTTCCTACCGCACAGACAACCCGCCGCGTATCCAGTACGAAGACCAGTCAGTTGATTGTGTTTCGTGTAATAATCACTGTTTATCCTGGTAGTCACACAAGACACGTAAGTGCACATCTTAGGCAAAAAGCTGAAGGTTTCTAAAGTTAAACCACAATAAAATTCGTGATTTCAGGCTTCCGCCGTGATGTTGACGAGATCTGCACTTTTCTGGCGTATTACGCAACGTCGAATGGTAATCCTTTACCGACGTTTCGGGACAGCGTATCGGTCCCGTCTTCAAGGGTCAAGAAGTCCAAGAAGAACATTTTTTGTTGTTGGAGTTATTGACCCTTGAAGATGGGACCGATACGCTGTGCCGAAACGTCGGTAAAGGATTACCATTCGACACTGCGTAATACCCCAGAAGAGCGCAGATGTCAAAATTAAATTTGTGCGATAAGTTTTGCGTAATGTCCCATACCAAGTAGAGCCAGGTTCGTTAATATGGTTGTGGGATAAAACTCACTGTTATCCGGACAGACGTAGCGGCTCCTCTGGCTTCACTTGATGCTCTTTGTGCAAAACACAGAACATGATTCTGGCCGAGGAGAGACATTAATATTGCTCATAGCTTATAAAATCCGTTTTATTTCGCCATTAAACTGTAATGTGTTTGCTTTTGTTTTTAATGCATAGAAGTTTCGCAGAGAACTTATAGTTGTAATGCGAATATAAATGCGTTGGCGAGACAAATGGACCGCGGAATTTATTTGTTTGTAGTTGCTTGTTACGTGTGATGGACAGCATACCTGGGAAAGAACACGTGAGATGCATTCTGTGGTAATAATTTCCTCAGCACGTGTCTGGGGGCGGGGGGAGGAGGAAATGGTCTTGTCAGCGTCAGATATATGTTCTATGTTATGGCATGCTTTTTGTTTCGCCGTTTAGTGAATAAAAAAGAGAACGGCATTGCGCTGGGATGCCATCCATTTCTGTGGGTAGTTGAAAATGTATCTACACCAAAAGCATTGTGGCGCCATGGGGGGGGGGAGGAGGGGGAGGCACAATTCCAGCATTGTCACATATTCAACTTGAATTTCTGGTGGTTTCAAATACTTGAAAGAAAAAACAGTAACACAAGAATTACGTTCACGAGCAAATTATTAGCAGATTAAATTCGGGGAATGTTTGCTGTCGTTTGGTTCAGAATATTTTTCTTTCCCTTTCTTCCTCTAAAACAGTAAAGCTTAACTAACTAACTAACTAACTAACTAACTAACTAACTAACCAACCAACCAACCAACTAACTAACTAACTGACTGGCTGACTGACTGACTGATTGACTGATTGACCGATTGACTGACTGACTGATTGACTGACTGACTGACTGATTGCCTGACTGACTGACTGACTGACTGACTGACTGACTCCATGGAGCAGAGTCCTTCTTGAAAAGCTAACAGGTCCTCAGTTAGTCAAGCAATTACCCGCATTTTGTGGAACCCGAAGGTTCATTACCACATTTACGAGAGCCCGCCCCTTGTACAGTAAAGCTTAGCATATATAAACGTGTAATTGAAATGCGTGAAATTTGGTGACTCCAGGAGAACGAATTAGTTGAAGGCGTTGCAAAACAGAGCGACGGAAAGAATAATTGGACTTTCGATTGAGGGACCTTACAGGAGTACGGAGGTAATCCATAATAAGGAATGTCATAAATTGTTCTCTTGACCAGATACTAATAAATTTGTAAAAATAAAGGACAGTGAGATCGGGGGAGCATGTAACACGTATGACAGAGGCGATAAACGCATGTTGGATTTTATTCGGGAAATGTGAATAGAAGAGACGGCTTTCGAGAATTAAGCGTGGGCCGGATAATGGTATTAAAATCGAGCTTAAGGAAGTAAAATGTGACTATTGTGAATTGGGTTTGTCTGGCTTAGGGTAGTGCCTAGTGACACGCACTTACGAGCACGATGAAGAACTTCCAGGCTCCATAACAGACGGTCAGTTTCTTCATCGTCTAAGCGGATGGTAGAGTCGCATGGAGGGCTTTGCTTCATGCGGTTGATTTAGCCATAACTTGCATGTTTTTAGATTTTCTTCAGGTACTCTGGGCTTCCCGCAAGTTTTAAGTAGCGTCAATCGTGGGCCTACTCACATTTTAATGCATTTACATGAATTAAGACCTGCAGTATGCCTATGGCTCTTGCACAGCAGATACATTTAAAATAATTTTCTTTCTGTTTTGCGCTTATTGGTCTGTACATGCAGTGCATTAAAGATGTAATGCATTGCTTACTAACGGGTTTTGTTCTTCACAAATCTGACCAATAGTAGGGGTTAAAGTGCATGCTGGTATAAATTAACTGTATCTTCATATTATTTAGTACAGTTTACACGATTTAAAGTATTGCAAATGGAAGTACGAAGCTTTTGTGGGATTATGTTTTACCGTGTACTAGTGTATTATACGTTGAGGCTTCTGTGAGAAATTTGTTCAAGTTTGATTTGAACTTTCTGTAAACTACAATTTTCATTGGATCAGCGGGGACTAAAATTAAATTCATCCAATAAAATTTGGTGCAAACCCCGATATCAGATTTCGTCCAAGTCCGTTGAGTCATTTTACACTTTAATTCCGCATATATGACCTTCGCATTATGCTTTTACTGTGTACATTCTTTTGCGAAGAACACATACAAATTTTCTTGAACAGGGAATCCGTATGATACTGTAGCTAAACTTATGATGTCGTTCCTGTTTGTAGAGTCTCTAAGAATTGTAAGAAGGGTGAAATGCGTGTACTATATGCAGGTCCTTAAAGCGCACATGTTTATGCTAGTGTCTGAAGCAGCTTTTTACGTTTATTTTGTGATGATACCACGCATTTTATTTTATAGCTGTAGGCCTTCTGTTGAGTAACTTACTGAAGTGTGAGAAGATGTAGAACATTTGTCCACTTAAATCACACATGTCATGTTCATCTTCAGAAGCTGTAAGTTTTCCATGAAGCATTTATGAATATATTGATAAACGCATTTTATTATGCGGAATTTATTCTCGTAGCTATGCAGTTGGGGAATAAGGTCTTCGGAAATGTAACGCTCTGTTGTTGGGTGAATGGTTGTCGAAGTTTCGAAGGAACCTAAAGTCGTCATCTCCAAGAGAAGAAGTGGTCAGTTCTTTTTGGGTTGCTTCACACTTGAAGATGAAGGTATCACTTGCCTTCGAAACGTGTGGAGCCATCACGGAACGACACAGCGTCACATCCCTGAAGACCTGAATGCATAGTTTATTGTGATTCCATTTGTAGATACTGTTCTTGTTTTGTAAGTAAAACTGTTCTTGTGGCATCGTTATGCTTCTGTGTGTGTGTGTGTGTGTGTGTGTGTGTGTGTGTGTGTGTGACTTGTCTAATAACTGTCGAACCAGAAGACGGTTTTTAGCCCTTTAAAGACGAAGCGTATCTGTTTTATATAAGGTCGCAGTCCGTACCGCGCTGTAAACACTCTCCATTTCGGTTTTAAAATCCAGTCTCTTAATGTTTTTAAGGCAAAAGTTGCTGTTTGTTCTGAGATCCGTACAAAACACATAAACGCAAAGTGGGCACCACGTAGAATTTTTTAATGTTAAACCTGGTGGTACGTAAAGTTACCGCTAGGCTTTAAAAGGTTAATTAAACATTTCAGGCCGTCTCACTTTCGTAGTTTTAATTTCCTGCCATCTGATACGAACATCGTAGTGTTGCGAGCGTCGTGTAATGTTAAAGCCCAGCTTTTTTTGTGATTTCAATCTTTAGCAGTATTCGACTGTAGGCCAAAGCGTTTTGATCGTTTCGTGTCCCATGGAAGGGACTGTATGAGGTATCTGTGCTGTCTGAGTGTCCTCTGATCCAGTTGCCGCATGATGATTGCAATGTTCTGGGATGTTAGGCCATTGCTTTTCAAACGGTGATACGCGGACGATCGCCTTGTGGTACGCGAAGAAATTTAAGTTTTTTTTTTCAGTAATTAAAATTTAGGAGCATTAACTGCACTGTTGAAATTATTTTAAATGTGCTGAATGTAGAGAAAAACATAAAGTGTATACGAAGATACTGTTTCATTGTTTCAATATAAATACAGACTCTCCTCTGTCGTCTTATGGCTTTAAATTAGAAAAGTAACAATTGCAAAATTTGAGGTTTCCACAGCGTTGTTGTTTCATTGGTTGGCAGGTTTGAAGACTTCAAAACTGCCAACTAGTGGAACATCCCGGAAGACCAGTATCCTGAAGGTACGCATTAATAGTTGCAGTACCTAGTGGTAGGCGTATATGTTTTGTATTGCGGTAGTGGAACGTGTATGTATTTTGTATTGTTACAGTGGTACGCAAGAAAAAAAAAAGTTTGGAAAGCACTGACGTTTCCAAGGATTGTAGCTCCTTCATCTTCCTTTCAAGAAGGATGAACTTGGGGCGTTGATCCCCAGGATGTAAGCGCTGTAGCCCATCGATGTATCGTTAATTCTTTACCGGTAGACGTGGGATAATGCCACTGAAGACTGCAACCCTCAACAGTACCGCTATGAGATCCTAAAACCTGCAGTTACCCGGTTTTTGTGTCCAGACACTACCGAAATATCTGTTGTTGGCTCCAGTCTCGATTACTTCCACTGTAGAATTTCACTGGAAGTATGCCTAACTTCTCTTGCTTGAAATGCTACTGGCTATTAGAGGCGGCGTGTGCTGTAATGATGGGTCAAATAAGGAAATGAACCGAGACAGTGATGATCCATTTTAAATATGAACGTATAATATCTTCATTGAAAGTACAGTCACATTAACTAGAAAGTGGACTCGCATTCGCTTATTCTTGTTAACGACGTGACGTAACATAACGCGCATAACGCATGTAACCGAAGAACAGTGGCTTCGCACTTATGTGTTAATTATTAATCAAGTTCTTATTCTTGAATAGGGGTTCAGTTATGCTAAAATAATATTTATACGACTTAAATGTAAACGTTGACCCACGCCGGCGTCAAGTTTTGGACTTATGAACATTCCATCCTGTTTTACTACGCCGTGAGGTAGGCCTATATGGAGGATGCGCGGTACGTTGTATGAAGGTACGTCTGCATCAGTTCTGACAATATGCCTATGTAGCGCAATTATTATTGACAGACGAGGTTATCACGACTGAGTAACGTCGCTGAGCCTTCATTTCTGGTATGCAGGAAATGACACTATCATAATTTAGGTCAATTAAAGTTTAATTTTTAGTTTTATTAAATTGATCCATCTCTAGCGATCCATCCGACAAGTGACGAGCGACCGGTCAACTTACGGACAGAACTAACTCCCAACCGACAGAACTGACGGCCGACCTACGGAACTGACCTATTTATGCTGCTCTTCAGGCCCAATTAATTGCCTCGAAGTTCGTGAGTTTCTGGAACTGACCAATTTTTTTTTTTCCCCCTGAGACGTTGTAAAGATTCGTCTATTAACTTCACCATATCTCTCCGTCTTTCCATGTGTGTGACGCCCCAACACAGAGGATCGTATTTGTATTAAATTCTGCATTGAGAATTTTACAATAATCTGTCGACGAATTCCAGTCTTGGTTATTGTCTCGCTCCCGGCATAATTTCTTGTCGTAATGCCGTCTGTGCTCCTTGACCTATCACTAGTATTATCAGCATTGTAGGCACTGATTAGTCTGTGGTGAATACGGTGGAAATGGAGCCAGATAAACCAAAGGCATGAATACGTGTTCCCGTGGACCCATTTTTATCTGAACTTCGTGTACCCCGAGAAGGTGCCCTGGGCGACTGCGCATACTTGAAAGCGGGTGCCGACAGATCGTTTCTCCCCCTAAATTCTGTCGGGTGCTTTACATAATCAGTCCCTGCTTCATAGCACGGTGTGGGCATTCAATCGGTATGGAAGAATTCTATATTAACAGTGGCATAATAGTCGTGATTATGTTGTTACGGTGGGAAACAGGATGAGGAGTAAACAACATTTGGATTTAAACCATGACGAAAAGACTTTTGCGAGAAATTAGTTTCAATGAGAGTATATTATTAAAGCGGATTCTTAAAAAAGTTGATAATTAGAGTGAACTACTTTACCGAGCAATTTGGTGTTCAGTTCAGTAGGTGTGTTTGAGAAATGTCCGTTTCAAGTCCGTGCTGGGTCACCGGCTGTATTGATGTTGATATTGTTTTTACTATATCTGTACACAGTTTTGCAGCGGTAATGCTTTCAAATAGGCCACAACCAACCCCACTTAAATCATTCTTTCCTCACTTCGCGATCACCTCCCCATGTCACTCGAATTAGTGCACCTTCTGTATCTGACGCTGACTTTATTCAGTAACTGAGGATAGCGTCCGACGGAAGGCTTACAAGCTGAAGGCCCACACTGTTACGTTTGCTGTTTTACATTGTCATGTTCGTTTGATACACGTAACGAGTCAGCAGTTTACTCTACTACCATCTTGTGGTGACTGGTTGTCATTGTACTGACATATCTGTTTGGTTCTGTTACCATCCTTTGGCGACTGGTGGTCATTGTACTGTCATGTTTATTTGGTTTTGTTACCATCCTGTGGGGACTGGTGGTCAATGTACTGACATGTTTGGTTTGTTACCGTCCTGTAGTGATTGGTTGTCATTGTACTGACATATTTATTTGGTTTTGTTACCGTCTCGTGGTAACTGGTGGCCATTGTACTGACATGTTTATTTGGTTTTGTTACCGTCCTGTGGTAACTGGTGGTCATTGTACTGACATGTTTACTTGGTTTTGTTACCGGCCTGTGGTGACTGGTGGTCATTGTATTGACGTGTTTATTTGGTTTTGTTACCGTCCTGTGGGGACTGGTTGTCATTGTACTGACATGTTTATTTGGTTTTGTTACCGTCCTGTGGGGACTGGTTGTCATTGTACTGACATGTTTATTTGGTTTTGTTACCGTCCTGTGGTGACTGGTGGTCATTGTACAGACATGTTTATTTGGGTTTTTTACCGTCCTGTGGTGACTGGTGGTCATTGTACAGACATGTTTATTTGGGTTTTTTACCGTCCTGTGGGGACTGGTGGTCATTGTACTGACATGTTTATTTGGTTTGTTACCGTCCTGTGGTGACTGGTTGTCATTGTACTGACATGTTTATTTGGTTTTTTTTACCGTCTTGCGGGGACTGGTGGTCATTGTACTGACATGTTTATTTGATATTTTACCGTGCTATGGTGAATGGTTGTCATTGTAATGACGTATTTAGTTGGTTGTGTTACCGGCCTGTGGTAACTGGCTGTCATAATCCTGACATGTTTGGCTGGTTCTACTGCCATCCTGTTGTGACTTCTTGTCATTGTGCTGACATATTCCGATGTCCCTATTACCGTCCTTGGGGTGACTAGTTGTTGTTATACTGACATATTTTTTTTATTTTCTAGATAAGTGACAGCATTGGGATTGAAACCGGAAGCTTTTGAACGTTGTGCTTATATTCTGACCGCACAGAAAACCATAGAGAGCACTAATTGCGAAACTAAAACCAGTAAAAATGTCTGTCAGTATAATCCCGAAAAGCTGTGTATATTAACTGTGTGTAGGCCTGTTATCTGCCTGAGACAATGGGCAGTGTCCAACTGTAATATAATGAACTAACCATTGTCATGAACCTTTAGATAATCATAACAGACTGTTACACAGGGTCTTCCGTGAGCATTTTGTAGTTATTCAGTAAATAGTCTTTTGTTATGTAACCAGGCGCCACAGACGTTTTTCATTTAATCCTGTCCAGACCCTGTTCGTTTCGTCTGACGATATATTTATCGAAGATAAGCGTACATTTAATGCTCTTCGTCCAGCTGTGCCAAGACCTCCCTGTTGATTTTTTCTCATGCGGTTTCCAAAAGAGTGTGACTTTCACGCGCAACAAATGCACTGCCACATGTTATTAAGTGGTAAACGTCGTAAAATGTAGATCTAATTGAATTGTATGATTTTAATTTCTAGTTTTGTTTTTAATATGATATATATTAATTAAAATAAAAGAGGAAGTAAAGTGTCTGTCTTTGAGGGCGCGTCCTGTTGATAAACTAAACTACATGGAACAGAGTGTTTTTCTGATAGTCGCTGAACTAGCCAGGAAGTTATTCAACATTTATGGAAACCGAATGTTGACACTAGCTTTCCAGACACGCTTTACCCAATGTTTATAAGAGCCGTAATATTCTCACACATTTTACGGGGTTTTCAGAAGAACCTCAGAGATCCTCACACTATAAACCGAATTTTCACAATAGCCTGCCATGTCTTCACACTCTTTACCGAAATGTTCATAAGAGCCTGCCACATCTCACGTTCTTTACCGAATGTCCACAAGCGCCTGCCAGATTTTCACACTCGTTACCGAATGTCCAAAAGCGCCTGCCAGATTTTCACACTCGTTACCGAATGTTCACAAGGGTCTGACAGATCCTCATACCCTTTGCTATACGTTCACAGACGCCTGCCAGATCCTCACGCTCTTTACCGAGTGTTCACAACAGTTTGCCATATCCTCACACTCTAACGAATGTCGTAATTGAAAGGGTTTGTTTGACTCCCGCTTACTCATTCGGGATGTCCCGGCTTTAAATCTTCTTCCGAAATCCGGCTATACTGATTCAGTTCAGTACGATCTTGGGCTGACAGCCGCGCAAGTAGGTTACATCAACGGACGTTTCAGAGACTGACAGCATCTACAGCATCAGAGTGCGGATGACTGAACACTCCTTCTGCTCAGATGTATCTGGAGAGTCTAGGCGTCGAGTCATCAGAATTCTGACGCTGAAGGTGGCGTCGCTCTCTGAAACGTCGTTGATTTGGAACACCTGACGCCGCTGTCAGGCCGAGAAAGCTGTATTGAATTTTGTCGTCGTGAAACCTTCATGGCACACGTCGTGAATGCTGACTGAAATTTCTAGTGGTTTCTCTGGTGTCCACCAGGCAAGTGCCGACAGAGTGCCTCAAATTAGATCAGGGTCGCTTCATTCCTCATCCTTTATGATTCTTCATCACCAGTAACGCTACAGACAGACGCTGGATATATGAGATCTATTGAAATCACCATTAAATTGGCGTTAAATAAAGGAATATTACGATTTCTTTCGCTCTTCTTTTGATCGTGGCTTTCTATCTTTTTCATTCTTCCATTCCTTCTTTGCGTCGCGCCTTTCTTCCTTCTTCTTTCTCTCTTTTGCTTTCCCTTTTGCATTTTTAGTTATTTCTTGTATTTCCTCCCTTCTTGTCTTCACTTCCTTCCTTCTTTCTTTCCTTCGTTCCTTCCTTCTTTCCTTCCTTCCTTCTTTCTTTCCTTCCTTCCTTCTTTCCTTCCTTCCTTCTTTCCTTCCTTCTTTCCTTCCTTCCTTCTTTCCTTCTTTCTTTCCTTCTTTCTTTCCTTCCTTCTTTCCTTCTTTCTTTCTTTCCTTCCTTCTTTCTTTCCTTCCTTCATTCCTTCTTTCCTTCTTTCCTTCTTTCCTTCCTTCCTCCCTTCCTTCCTTCCTTCCTTCCTTTATTTCTTTCTTCCTTTCCTTCTCCCATTTTGTTTTTGCATCGTTGTCGCTACTCTTATTTTTTAAGAATTCACAATTTTGTCGTTTGCGAAACAATGCTACTTTCACATGATGACCCCTTCTGTTATTAGCTACAGTTTCTGTAGTATTAAGGATGTCCAACTCCATACACAAACTGCCCATGTGAATAAGACGAAACTGTTGACATAAACCATTCACTAGTGGCTGAGAGAAAACAGAGGCAGTGACAGTCATCCACTTCGACTCAGAAAGTTGGTTTGTCAAGCAAATCTTCTAGAATAAGCATATCTCCCGGAATCATGTGCCTGTTTTATAGCCAGTGAGTGAACAGCACTGGAGTTTAAGTTAATAGTTATTTGATGATGGTGTGACACGGCGTTTAAGGCTATTTAAATCTGGTAGCGAAACGCCTTTCAGTTTACGTAGGACAAACAGAAAAACCTTACCCCACCAAATTTAAAGAACGCTGTAATTCTTGTAAAACAGATTCCAGACAATGGAAATTTGCTGATCACCTTACAGTTGGGAAGAAAATCACTCGTCCGTACCTAAAGAAAATATTATGACCATTGTATCAGAAATTCCAAAAGGAAGACATTTAGACATCTTTGAAAAGTTTTAAATTTGCAAAGCACTCTCATTAGATAAGATCTACTGGTTCTATAGTGGACAGTACAGCTGCAAACACACAGTGAATTATTGACTGTTACAATAAGTGTGAAGTTTTATTTTATTTTATTTTATTTTATATTGTACCTTATTCCTGGTTCATTTTTCTTGTTACTTTTTATAGTTGTTACATTTTTATACCGTTACATGTTAGGTCCGTGTTCTTGTAACATAATTTATAAATATATTGGCAGACCAACAACTTAGTATTATACGACTACAGAATTTGGACGGAAATATAAACATGATGTATTGATTTCTACATGAAGTTCTGGGGTAGATATGTTATTTTAAAATATATTGTAGTCAGTGGGTTTGGAACTATAAAAATGTCTGGAATTGACTTGATAATGGCTGATTTTACCCGAAACATGTAGTCAGAGTTCATATTAGTGAATAAAGGTAGCTTGGTGGCCTATTGTGCTTATAATGGCTGTAGTTGTTGGATTTTAGATATATTCATTTATGTCAAAACACAGTGGAATGCAGTATCAAATGTAATGTTATAAGGCTATTTGGATTTATCTAATTGTTTTACTTCCCTTTTATAAAAACAACACCTTTTCGGAAGTGGACTGTGTTTTCGTCTTCAGGTGCAGATGATATGAAGAGATTCAAAATGGTCTGCACAAATATTCTGATCGTCCCATACAGCAGAGCGAACCATCATTCATAATCTCCGCGGGTGCTGATGCGCTGTGGTTGATGCGAGGCTGCGATCCTTTGACAGTAATTCTAGTTGCACGCAGTTATCTCTTTGGGAAGGTCATTGTAAAGGGTCGGTGAACGAGACATTGTCGCATTATAAGTAATGCATCGTGCAACACAGCCGTTAATATTGGACTTCACCCGAGGTGCGTTGACTCGCATGGGGAGGACCTGTGAGATTAATGGGTCTCGTCGCTGTGCGTGGGACGTGGTGCCGTGTAGTTTGGCAGAAAGGCGCAAATATTTCGGAGGAACCCGCTGCGTCTGTCTTCAGGTTGCGCCCCATTCCTGTCCATCCTTGCAGTTTAGACGTACGTATGATGCTGAGAACGTTCTGAAACAACCTCAGTATCATTCTGTCGCATGAAAGGTGACGTGTCACGTCCGTATCAAATAACAGATGAAATTGTAGTTATATATTTATTTGGCGCGTAAATCACATTATAGTGTTACAGCAGATGAAATTATCTGTCTGTGAGTTTGCAGAACTGTTTGAACTACCGAGGGCAACAATGGATACGGACGGCATATCCATTTGTTATTCATTGGTTGCTCCTAAGGACTCTCCACACCCCCGACCAATATGCTGTTACTGCCAGAACGTCTCATCCACCTTGCATATGTGGATGCATTGCTCGAAAACTAGTTATTTCATTCATACACACCTGCATATTTTAAAATTTAGTTTTTTACAAAATGAGACAGTGATGTGGGAGATTCACAAATTAACGGTGGCATTTCCTAAATGTATTCTGGCCATTCATTGCACGTCAAGCTTCGTGTCTCTTAAACGTGAAAAGACTATCCTCTTCAGGATAATATGGCTCGTGTTTACAGGAGAAGGAGACCGCGATGTGTATAATAGTTCATCACGCTGACTGTGCAAATCTAACGCTGATTTTTGTCTGTTTCCGTTCTTTGTGTAAATTACATAAGGCAGTATTTTGGTAGAAGTATTAAAGGAGGTGTTTGGCCTTTGTTTTGTGATGTATTGTCCAGCTTTGGTGACTCATTGGTGAGATCATCCCAGGTTATTCATTGTCATTGTACAGCAGATGCTTTGGTGTTATTATTGAAGACATGAAGTTGTTTGTCGAAGAGAGAAGATTACATCACAAACAGCGGTAGCGCACGATTTCCGGGTAGAACAGACCCGCTGACGGGCAGAAGTTTGTAGAGAATGGTTTGTTGGAAATGGAACTTTATTGTCACTGTCTGTAGAATATTCTTTGTTTCAAGTGGGACTTACTGTCACAGTTTGTGAAGAATTGTTGCTTTGAAGTGGAACTTTATTGTCACTGTTTGTAGAAAATGGTTTGTTTCAATTGGGACTTATTGTCACGGTTTGTGGAGAATTATTTGTTTGAAATGGAACTTTATTGTAAGTGTTTGTAGAAAATTGTTTGTTTCAAGTGGGACTTATAGTTACAGTTTGTGGAGAATTTTTGGTTTGAAATGGAACTTTGTTGTCACTGTTTGTAGAAAATTGTTTGTTTGAAGTGGGACTTACTGTCACAGTTTGTAGAGAGTTGTTGGTTTGAATTGAAATTCATTTTCACATTTTGTAGAGAAATGTTGGTATCAAGTGGGACTTTACTGTCACATTTTGTAGATAATTTTGCCCTTCACATGATGTTATTAGGGTGACTGAATCGACTGAAGAGGTGGGTGATGCATACAGCTTGCAACAAAGAAGCTAATAAAATCTTTCATTTGGAAAACAGGAGGGAACCCCTTGGCGTAGATGGGAGAATAAAATTAAAATGTCTTATAAATATTTTGTGGTATGATTAGTGGACTGGTTCAGATTAGTACATCACAAGGTTATGTGAATACGGTAATGAAGTTTCGAGTCCCATGGTGGCAGCGAATGTCCTGACCAGCTGAATGGCATTTGACTGCGCAAGAAATACCTTTTTTTGTCTGTCCTCACACTTGTGGTGATTATATGCAGTGACGTAGCTAGGCTTTGTGGCGTCCGGAGCGATTAATCACAATGGCGCCCCCTAACAGAAATTGTGAACGTTAAAAAATCGCGATCCATTTATTGAATTTCTTATAAAATATTCTGTTTTCTACCCGTTTTCCCGCCCTCTGAACTCTGCCGCCCGGCCCAGCTGCATCATTCGCCCCTTCCCCCAGCTATGCCCCTGATTATAGGCACTGAAATTCTTAATACTATTGATTGGTTCCAGGCAAGCAAAAAATATAGATACAGAATCAGGCAGATTGTGCGGAAATGCTGAGAGCACAAATTATTGAAACTGGTTGGCAACCCACAAATATATTTAATCGTTACCATGGCTTTAACAAACATGTCACATCTGTTGAGAGGAACAAAGGCCTTAAGCTATTGAGCTTGTCTGTTAGCTCGTCTTCCTTGGTTTGATCCTTATAATAATGCTGGCTGAAATATACGCACCGTCACGTTCCTCGCTGTTTGGGTTTACGCACTTTTCTATTACCATATCCCTCCCTACACCCTAATTTTCTCCTCGGAACTTCGTTGTAGTTTTCAATATGTTCTTCCCTTACAGAGGAAGACTAAGCCGCACATAATCACTAAATTACAACAAACCTATTGGCATTCAGTTCCATCTGTAGCTGCTTCTCAATGGGTCTTTCCAGCCATTGTCTCTCTGATGTGATGAACATTTATATCACGTTGTGCAGTGGTTCCGTGCTGTAGTCTTGCCTTCGCCTGTTAATTAATTAGCCGTACTTGATTTAGCTCTGATGAATATGGAACCAAGCCCAAAACACACTGCTTAACTCTGTGAACCATGAAAATCAGCTCAATAATAGGTCTGTCTAAAGAAATAATCTCACGAAGCACATGGGCCGTTACACACTATGTAGGCAGACTGTAATGTTGAGTGTTAAAACAGGTGCTTCGTATAGTAACCACAGTTGTTTAACCCTTTAAAGACGAAGCATATCTGTTTTATGTAGGGACTCAGTGCGTACCGCGCTGTAAACACTCTCCACTTCGGTTATAAAAACCAATCTCTTAATGTTTTATAAGGCAAAAGTTGCTGTTTGTTCTGAGATCCGTACAAAACACATAAAAGCAATGTGGGCACCACGTAGAATTTTTTAATGTTAAACCTGGTGGTATGTAAAGTTACCGCTAGGCTTTAAAAGGTTAAAAGATTAGTAGAGTACATTTTATGTTGTTCATATCGTGCCTTGTCGATAATCAAATCACACAATATTCAGTCCAACAAAATTCACTCTCTTGTATTTCAGATCTTCTATATTACAATATCCTGTTAATCAATCCTACATATTGCGATCCCTCATGGGATCATCATCAGGGATTCGTATCAAAGTAACATTTCACAAAACGGAACCAGTGGTGTATATACACATTAAAAAGACATAAAAATGCATAAAAAGACGATCAGTTATAATGTAGGTGATTTTGTAAAGGATCCCTGAATATTGTATGGTTTGAATCGTACAGTAGCTTCGCATGATAGTCTTTTATGTGAAAACTGAAGTTTCACAGTTACGTGGAAAGTTCAGGTAAAAAAATTCTAATACAGATCTAACTCACCGCACTATATAAGGCAATTATTAATTACTGATTTGTTCATACAGTATTTGTTGTGGTTAGTTTGTACGTTAGGCCAGTGCTTCTCGAAACGTATGCCGCCATATTTTGAGTTCAGACGTCTACCTACATGTCTAACAGCAGTGATGATAGGTTTTGTGTGTTTTATAACGTGTATTACATTGTACTTACCAAATGTGTGAGAAGCTGTTTCGAATCCTGATGATAAGAATTCAAGATTGTTTACTTCCTGGGTGTCATGCCGTGTAACATTGTAGGTAGGTTTCATGTTTTCTGAGGAACAAGACATCCGTTGAATACGGAAACAGCAGGTTCCTCCGAAATATTGTTCCCTATGACATTCCAGCCGAAATCATACTTCATAACTACCGCCGTGAGAACCACAAATTCGATCAAGATAAACGTAGGCATGTCCAGAAGTTCAAAGTGACATGTCGGTGTAAAGTAGTACCAAGCACTGCCACTGACTTTCCTAAGTATCGTCCGTAAAGTACTTTACCTGTTGACACTACGTATCCTAGGCAGATGAAAAGCGCCATTAGAGAAAGGAGATCGAGTGAGGCCCAATCCAAGTGTCAGAGTTCTCGCACACTGGGATAACGCATTCTGATCTCACTGAGAGCTCAGAAGCTTGGAGCTGATGTCTTGCCATTTGTTTTAATAAACGTTTAGAAAACCACCATGATTATGGCAGCAATTACTCCATGGCGCCATTGAAAACTAAAGTAATTACAGTAATCCCCCGACTTGCGTCGTTCCGTACTTACGCCCTTTGTCCCCAGATCCAATATATTACATTAAGCCAAGTGCGCCAATTTGTACGTGCGATGCTGAAAATGTCTTCGAGTTGCAGAACGCCGATGATCAGAAGCTGACGGTGGACGATCTTGTTGACATTAGGAAGCAAAGCGCCGTTGAAGAAGCTGAGGAGCCTGAGCCACAGGAGAGGCACATGACAGTTTTGAATTTGGCTGAGGGGCGCGGGCACGTTGAAGCTGGCATAAGGATATTTGAGGATATTGATTCGAACGATAAGTGAGCAGCAAGAACTGTACAAGGAATTATGACAAATCTTGCTTGCTATGAGGAGATTCTGAAGGAGAATAGGTCTTTATCTCTCCAGAGTTCAGTACTTGATTTCTTCAAATCTTCGCCAGGGACTCGTTCATCACCACTTGATGGCCTATTTCTTGACACTGGCCATGATCCAGGTGACCTTCCTGCATTTCAAGAGTGTGTTCTTAACCTTTTAAAGCCTAGCGGTAACTTTACGCACCACCAAGTTTAACATTAAAAAATTCTACGTGGTGCCCACATTGCGTTTATGTGTTTTGTACGGATCTCAGAACAAACAGCAGCTTTTGCCTTATAAAACATTAAGAGATTGGTTTTTATAGCCGAAGTGGAGAGTGTTTACAGCGCGGTACGCGTTGAGTCCTTATATAAAACAGATACGCTTCGTCTTTAAAGGGTTAAATTGCCATTTGTTGTTAGATTTCATAGTTCGTAAAGTTAGCATAGTATAAATGTGTTTTTTCTTGATCAAAACATATTTTATGGAACAACTCTCCCCATTTTAACGTTGCCTTTATGTGAAAATCTGTCCCTACTTACGTCTCCTCCACTAACGTCGTCGGTCTCGGCACCACGTCCGACGAATCACTTGGGGAGGTCTGTACTGGTAATGTGAAGTGAAGCCATTTCTTCGCCTCTGTTACTGTCAGAAGTACAATATATAGGTACATACCTTGCAACAAGAACAACTGTTGTCTTTTTAAACGTCAGACACTGGTTGTTGTTGTTGTTGTTGTTGTTGTCGTTGTCGTCGTCGTCGTCGTCGCTGTAGTTGTTGTTGTTGTTGTTGTAGTAGTAGTAGTAGTAGTAGTAGTAGTAGTAGTAGTAGTTGTTGTTGTTGTTGTTGTTCTTCTTCTTCTTCCAAGGGACACGTATGTGTTGATGGGTTAGAAGCAAAAGCAGATAAGTCTTTCATTGTAACTGGATAATCGTTCAACATTGTCACACCAATAACAAACCGATGTTACCTGCAGCCTGGGGTCTGTTATGTAGAGAAAGCGGCAGTAAATCAGGGCGGTATTAATAAAGATATCACACACAAAGGGGATGTCGGCCAGCCACGTGGGAGGCCAACACAGGGGTGGGTTCATTAGGAACAAAGGCTGTATTGTATCGGATTTAAATGTGAAATGCCACACACCGATTGTGTGCGGGCTAGCTTTGTTGATAAGCAGCTTGGAAACGCGCAGGTAGTTGAGTAATGTGTTGGAGAGGCTATGTGTATGGGTAATGTTACGAAGTCTCTCATGTTCTTTGCTTCTAGTATAAGAATAAAATATTTGTATGTAGTTCCTATGTATATTATTTTAGTTGTTATTTCTGTTCTTTGATCCATTAATATCATAACGTCTGTTTGAACTGAAACAGTAAATTATTGCGGCCGTGAACATGTTACTTGATTTTTATTACATGGTGATCCATTTTTGTATATGATAGCCCCTGGAGAACACTTTTAAGTCACGGTTTCACTGCCCTTGATGTGTTTGATTCGTGCTGGAAATATAACTACGTTTAGACTAAAATACTGAATTTGGTATAATCCCAGTCAATTGTGCTGCAATATAGTGCAGTGTTTTCCTTTCTCTTTTTTTATTTGGGGAACTGTTCTAATGCCTACACGAGCATTAAAACTTAAATGTCGTGAGGGAACACTTTCGTATTATTCTACAGTCAAACTTTAGTCGGACATGAGAGATTTGAGGCTCTCACATCCGTGCTGTTGACGGTTAAAGTCTCCTTGGATGTTTCGCAGTGTCGCTGGGTAAATAGTCACCGAAGTTTCGACGAATCATTGTGCATGTTTCTTCATGGTGAAGCGGGCAAAGAAGAGTGACTCTTCTTTGCCTGCTTCACCCTGAAGACGAAGACGATACGATCCTTCGAGACTTGGGGAAAATTTACCAGTCCACACGGCGTAATATCGCATAAGACCTGAATGTTTAGACGAACACTTCGAAGCTTAGCTTAGTCGAGCTGAATTGGTTGGTTTGAAGTGCCTTCATTTTGACTTGGTTGGTTTGCGAACCATTAGTAATTTCTTCGTGTTACCTTTTTATCCATTGTTCTACAGGGAGTGTCTTGAGTAAACTTCATTAGCTGTTGCAACAATTCGCAATAAAAGCAGATTTTTATTTATTTTAAGCATGTCTTGTTGCTTGTGCTATGCTTATGTAGAATTAAAATTCGTCGTTACAGAAGGTTTCTGCGGCTCCACGGCGCATATTCTGGGGCTCAATTGATACGGAGTTATCTTCCCACAGCAGTTTATTTCTCTCATTTTCTGCTTCTTTTCGTAACTACTGCCAAATCTGGCTCGTAACATACATAATGGACGTCAGGATAGAATAAGAATCTGTAGCCGTTCGTGGGCATACATATGTACCTGATAAGATTAGCTCTGAAAATTCCTGTTCACAATTTTTCAGTTGGAGAATTTTCTTTAATCGGAGCTCTATATTACAACTGCATTGTGTCTGCGTCGGATTATGGAGCGAATGCCTCTCTTTGCGTTGAGATCGTCTTAGTACATCTTACGGCGGTGACCGATCAACTAATAACGTGTTGACGTAGTAAGAAAACAATATGGTATTGTGTTCAGATAATGTGCCATGTCTCTACCATATGTGGCTAAAACACAGTTTCCTCTTTTAAATATTCTTGTACCTTTATGCATTATTTTCATGAAATGCGTAACTTGAATGCATAATGGGAAACTCGTGTCTTCATGTATTATCTTCTGTGTGTCTTGCAAGATTTCGATGGTATATTTTTGGTTTCTATAAGTGAAGTTATCAGAGAAATTTTGTAGACTGGGCACATTTATGTAAACAACGTGATACTTGCAAGCACATGACTTTAGCCGTCCGAAATCCGGAGACCTGCCGTCTCCAACGTACCAACCCTATGCTGTTTAGAAATCTAATCTGGCGAGTCCACTCGGAAGTGGAGGAGACGACCTCCTCACATGTATTGTATAGGCGATTTGGGATAGCCAACAGGAGGTGATCCTCAAGCTTATGGTGTGGGCGCTGGACTAACAACCCAACACCATCACGTTACAAACTTCTACGAAGGACTCGGAGTCATACCAAATCTGGTGGTGGTGGTGGTCGTGGTGGTGGTGGCGGTGGCGGCTGCGGCGACGGTGGCGGTGGTGGGGGTGGCGGCGGTGGCGGTGGTGATGGTGCTGGTGGCTGTGGTGGTGGTGGGGCGGTGGCGGGGGCGGCGGCGGCGGCGGTGGTGGTGGTGGTGGTGGAGGAGGAGGAGGAAATCTGTGTGTCAGAAAGCTGTCACTGAATTTTTTAACCTCATAATTCGGCCACAGTAGTTTACAGCCGGTGGTACTGAACATATTAACAATATTACGATGCGTTTTAATTTAAAGGTCACGAAGGCCAATGCTCACGTCATTAGTTGCAGTTGATTATATATGTTTTTATGAAGCACACAAAGTCACCGTAATGGAGCGTTTGTACCCAACCTTCATCTCCGAAATTACTAGACGAAATCCGATTTAGCTATCTAAACAGCTATTTCTGGTTGATGTAGCTTCTGATGTACTTTAAACTGAAGTGTAACTTTAGTCTATACTTTTAAAAACGGTATCAGCCGTACAGAAATTTCTGACCTGCATGACTTCGTTAAGGTGTGTAATTTGCATTTGATTCATTTTCCGAAACAGTAAAGGCTATAATTTATGACTGTCCAATACATTGTGTTTAGTTTATCTCCATGCCAACAGATTGGCGATAACGCAGCGTCCAAGCCGATCAGGTACGCAAGTTGCAAAGAATATAATTAGACAATACGTAACGCGTTGTGTGCATCGCGCAGCCGGCTTCCGGTTGCATGAAATTCCTCTCATCAAGCTTGTTGTCTGTTAAGTTTGAGTATAGTGCTACTTCAGCAGTGTTGTCTCTTCTTAGAAGCGTGTAAGTGGAAAATTAGGAGTTAAGAGTTCACCCCATTGGTGAAGGGTGTGACAGCTGTATCTTGTCGGGGTGACAAGGACTGAGTGACTGACTGCATCGAGGGTGACAACTCGATCATGCAGGATGTCTGCATATTCTTCTGCAGGGGTGTGAAAACGGTGCCATGTCACAGTCCCCGCGTTGGACTCCTGCGTTGTAGGTGTTTTCTAAATTCTGTTAAGACAGAGGTATAGGACTTGCTGGGGTGGGTGACTACTGTCACATGCCCTACAGAATTGCAAAGCATCACATAAGAACGCGGACATATATGCAAGGCAGGGGCAGGATGAGAATATCTATCCCCTGCAGAATGTCTTTAGATCGCGCAGACACTAGTATCTATTTCGATCCTCAGAAAACCTAATTTTGTCTTATTTTCGTGTATGTAACTCTTATTCAATTTTATTTTAAATTAATTTTGAAACAAGTTAGGTCTTTTGTTGCCCTGGAATAGCAAATGGTCCCTCAGCTAGTAAAGAAATTCCCCGCCTTAGTAACACTAATATTGCTGATCCCAGTGGCCGCGACGTCTAAGGCGTGGGTGTGCGGCCGCTCGCTTGCTGGGATTATGGGTTCGAATCCCACTGGGGGCATGGATGTGTGTCTCTTATGAGTGTTGCGTTTTGTCAGGTCGATGTCTCTGCGTCTGGCTGATCACTCGTCCAGTTGATTCCTACCGAGTGTGGTGTGTCTGAGTGTGATCGTGAAGCCTCGACAATGGGGAGGCCCTGGCCCACTGGGGGCTGTTGCGCCAGTGGAAAAGAAGTAACGCTAATATTTATTACTGTGTTTACAAGAGTCCACCACTGGGCCTTCAGAATGAAACTGGTTATCGTAGTGTGATATTTGGAGCAGCAGAAAACATGTGTTGGAGTAATTCAGTATTTGATTAAAATGAGCACGTCTTGCTATATGTAGCTATTCCTATTAGTACGGCAGTAACGCATCTTACTCGCTTTCGTGAAGTGACTGGTTGGAATTCGACCCTCCGACCCGTCGTTATGACATTTTAGGTGCGTTCGCAAAGGTGCGAAGAGTGATTATTAGCTTAGTCATGGCCGTCCATCTGTCCCCCGACGCAGAACAACTCGGCTTCTACAGGACAGATTTTCTGTGAAACCTCACACTGGTGGCCTTTATTAAAATCTGTCGAGAAAATTCAAGTATATTTGAAATCGGACAAAAATGTCAAGTCATTTTATATGAAGAACTAAGTAGGTTTGTGATAATATCCAGGGTTGTGGAGTCGGAGTCGGAAGGAATTTTTAGGTGGAGTCGGAGTCGGTAAAAATGTACCGACTCCGACCTCCGTCTAAAATCTTAACTAGATACTCCAACTCCAGAGCCCTGATAGCTACAGTAACCATTAGACCTATACTTAAATATATACTATAAGTAAAAAAAGTAGCCTGATGATTCACGTGGTGGCGATGAAATGCGTTATAGGTTTACCATCAGTAATACATATTGAGCTTTTGTGAAGGAGTCGGAGTCGAAAGTTTTAAAAATCGAGGAGTCGGAGTCGGAGTTGGAGTCGGAGTAGGAGCTTTTGTGTACCGACTCCACAGCCCTGATGATATTTTGCTGATTTCTTATTGGAATGAGAAACGTTTCATATAAAAGTTGCAGAGGAGATTAAAGCACACGTTTCATGTCAAATTCGTTTTTTCTGACAATCGTTCCCTTGAAGAAATTACGAAAAATACAACAGAATGAGGTGACGTAAAATACTGTGGGGCAAAAAGATGCGATTTTCGTGCCGGATAATTAAGGCAAAAATACAGGCAACCGTACTTGTTTGCATCTGAATATAATTACGTAATAATATGGCACCGCACAAAGTAGACTGAATTTTTTTGTAGTGTGACGTGTCGTAAATTTCGTGCTGTGACGTCACTGTACATGTGCATTTATCAACTTTTTGTTCTTGCCGTTTACACGATGCACAATTAACGACATAAAAACCTTCAGTCATAATATTTATTATTTATTATTTAGGCCTATATCTAGGCATAGGAAATTTGGTATGTGCATTCACTATGAATATGCTGCGCCTGTAAGTAGTTCCGACATGTTGATCAATTTAACAGAAACAAAATTTGATTTAAACATATAAATAATACGTTCTGGAAAGAAATATAACAGACCCTAATACTGTGATGGTATATATGTATATTTATGCAGTAGTGAACAACGATAGGTGGATTCAATGGTATAACCATCTGATAGAAATCTAGGATGAAAAGATTCGAACGCGCCTCAATGTTACCTCGTATGTTATACGCGCATTGCGTATCTTGTTTAGTGTTTGAATCCTCCGGTCAACCGCCAGGATAGCATGTCTGCCTAGACCTAGTCCACGATCGCTGTCCTCCACATCTCGTCTTTTTCTGCATTCTGAAATACGCTGCCATGTCTTTCGGTATGTGACACCTTCACTGACAGAGCATTGTACGACTAACCGAAGTAGTATTAAAGTATAACAGTTACGTGCCATCCGCTTCCCTTAGTATTCCCACAACTGAACTAGTGTCTCGTACATACGTTCCAGTTTACGCAGCCCTGCTGTAAGAGTAATGATTCCGAAACTTTGGGTAGCGTTCTATTGGAGGCCAGAGAGCGGTTCTAAGGGGTCGCATAAGACCATAATAAACATTTGAAAACACTCAACCTCGATCGGAGGGATAGAAAGGGAGGGGGCGCAGTTGCCCCCGTCTGGGTTCCACTCGAGTTATTAGAAAATGAAGCACTGGAAGTAAAGAAAGTAGAGCACCCTGGCGTCCAAACATCTGGTTTAGTTTGCTGTCTGAATTAGAATACAGTTCATTGCGCGTAATTATAACATAAACTTTGCCGTCTTTTTAGTTAAAAAGGAACTGCCCACTCGTTTGATAACTGACTAATAATAGAACCCAGGGCTGTGGAGTCAGTACACAAAATTTCCGACTCCTTCATAAAAGTTCAATATGCATTAGTAATGATAAACCTATAAGATGTTTCATCATCACCACGTAAATCATCAGGCTACTTTTTAGACTTAGAATCTGTATTTAAGTATAAGTCTAACGGTTATTGTAGCCATCAGGGCTCTGGGTTTGGAGTATCTAGTTCAGATTTAAGATTGAGGTCGGAGTCGGTACTTTTTACCGACTCCGACTCCGCCTAAAATTCCTTCCGACTCCGACTCCGCAGACCTGATAGGACCAGGACAGTATCATAGCTGATACCAAAAATGAGCAATTAGACACCACTGGGCCTGTTAATTCCAGTTGGCATCTTGACAGAATATCTATGTAAGACATGAATCTCCAACCTTCTTATGACAAGAGGCCACCCTCGTCATTATGGGCTGGTTTGCTGACCGCACGTGGAAAAATAACAATTAAGTGATGTACGTAACTGCCTAAATTACTGTGTAATTTTTATAGTATATACAGAGTTTACAAATGTGGCCGAGGGCCGCGTAATACAAACTGCCGGGCCGCGGCTTGGAGACCCATGATATAAGACAATCCTCATTATGTCCCCCCATTTCCTTATTGCTCTTTTAGGTGCCATATTTACAAGAGGTATTTATATTGTTGCTTACAAGAGTTTATCCCACCAAAATGTGAGCATTTTGCCTCCCTGTCTAGGTACATGTTCAGTCCATCTTAACCTCGATTGAGTTACAATAGAAGTAAACGTATGGCAGCCGCGTAAACTTGCTAAGTTCCGCGCTGTGTGATGTCGTCTTTCGCGTATTCATTGCGCGCGTCGTGAGTTCACGTATACGTACTTGTCTTGACGCTTTATCGTTAAAGCTTACGTTTCTTGTACTTTCCTAGGAAGAAGAGAAAGTACACCAAGTCATGTACCAAAATTAGTAGAAACAAATCACGAAATTAACATAACCATACTGTGAAGTCAACAAGTGCAAACCGACAGAACCATCCCTAACAATAAACCGGACATCATAATCCGTGATAATGAAAATGGAACATGTATATTAATAGATGTTGCAATTTAAGGGACAGATATGTGATCAAGAAAGAAGACGAGAAGATGCTTAAAGACCTTGCAATAGAAATACAGCGCATGTGGAATGTAAAAACAAAAGTGGTACCAGTAATAACACGGGCAACTGGAACCATCTCCAAATCACTCTGAAAATACCTGAGCGACATAGCGCAAAAGCGCGAAAACAAGGAACTACAGAAAGCAGCCATGCCGGGCACTGCACGCCTACTTCGGAAAGTACTAATGTAAAAGTACAAAACATTCAACATGGGAATAGCATTACTTGTATCATAAATTGTAACTACAGAATAACTGCAGCACTATACGTTATACGTCAGAAAAGTGGTTTATTTCAGGTATATAATTTTAAATGTGGGCCGGGATAGCGCAGTCGGTATAGCGACTCGCTACGGATCGGACGGTTCGGGGATCGAATCCCAGTGGGGGCGAGGTTTTCCGCACCCGTCCAGGCCGGGCCTGGGGCCCTCCCAACCTCTTGTACAGTGGGTACCGGGGCTCTTTCCCGGGGGTAAAGCAGCGGGGGCGTGGCGTTGACCACCCATCTCCATATAGCGCCGAGGTTTAAGAAAGAGTAGCGCTGTACCGGTGCTCCCTCCTGTGGGCCTTCATGGCCAGTTATAGGGTGAACTTTACCTTTACCTTTATACAATTGTAAATACCCTGCAGAGAGGCGATAAATAATAATAATAATAATATCATGCTTGGGATTTGGCAGTTTTATGGTGGTGAGATTCGCCTTCTTATGTCGTATGTTATGTCCTATGTTATGACACCGTATAGTCGGGTGCATCAACGTATCAGAGAAATGGGCTGCCTCCATCTTCAGGACAGGGGTTATTTCTACCTTGAAGATGGAAGTAGTAATTTCCTTCCAAGCCTTGGTACTTATCTAACTAGACTACATCATGTCACATGCAAGAAAACCACAATCGTAACATACAAAGCGAAGCAAGTTCGCCGCGATAGTTCGGCAGTTTCTGTTACAGTGCTGCGACGCGGTCAAGCATCTTGACAGGTTAGGGGCGTTTAGTGTCTGCGATGGTTATCGAAGTGGAACGAAGGCAAATGCTTGACACCGTTACGTAAGAGTATAATACGGGTCTATTTCAGTGTGTACTTCGTTTTACAAACATTGACAGACATATTCTGCCATGCCCATATTTGTCTGTATGTCAGTTTGCGTTTGTCCTCAATAATAACTTCTTATATAAAATCGTAATTAGTTTCCAAGTTAATCTTGTTCGACTTGTAACCTTTCCACCCAAACACGTGTGAATCTCAATGACGATTAACGACGCGCTGTCGAATGCATAAATTACGTGTAATATATAATGGGATGGTTATTATGAATTATGAATAGACAATGATGTAAAGAGATACGCGCTGTCCTGGGATATTACGCAGCGTCGAGTGGTAATCCTTTACCGACGTTTCGGGATAACGTGTCGGTCCCATCTTCAGGGGTCAAGAAGTCCAAGAAGTTCTTGGCCCTTGAAGATGGGACCGATGCGTTGTCCCGAAACGTCTTTAAAGGATTACCACTTTTCTTCTCGGATTTCTTGACCCTTGAAGATGGGATGGAACCGATACATTGTCCCGAAACGTCGGTAAAGGATTACGATTCGACGCTGCGTAATGTCCCAGAAGAGCGCAGAGCTAATCAACATCGCGGCGGAAGCCAGAAATAGTGACGTAAAGAATTTTAAAATGTTATTCCAACATTGCTTGTAGAAACAAAGTAAAGCCTCGGACATTTTTCAAGACATGGAGTTTTCGAGCCAAGATTCGAACCTCATATTCCCGATTACGAATTAGGGATGCTAACCACTACGTCGCGCCATAAATTTGTAGCAGAAATTTGTTGAGAGGGGAATTTTAAATGGTTGGCATATCAGCCAACTTAGCGAGCAGAGGGTGCGTGCAACACAGTGTTTGATACAGCACTGCTGCTGAGGCCTGCTGAGACTTGTGCAGTGGGCTGTAGATCAAACTGTTATGAGTTACCATGGCTGGGTGGTAGCAGGAAATTGGACAATTGTGACGGCGCGCTCTCTAATATGTATTGCTTTTATAATGGTGATTTTTGTCTGAATAAATGTGGGTGTTATGCGATTGTTGTGTGAAACTTCACACATGTAGCTTTTATTCAAGACAATTTTGGCTTTTTTATCTGAAGTGTATAATTGGTGCGAGCCGTTTACGTTTAGCAAAGCGAATGGTGGCACTAATGAAACTGAATACAATTTAGAAATGTTAAAATTAGTGCCGACAGGCCGATCCCAGTGGCCGCGCTGTCTAAGGCGCGTGTCCATGGCCGCTCGCTTGCTGGGATTGTGAGTTCGAATCCCGCTGAGCGCATGGATGTCTGTCTGTCGTGAGTGTTGTGAGTTGTCAGGTAGAGGTCTCTGCGATGGGCTGATCACTCGTCCAGAGGAGTTCTACCGCGTGTGGTGTGTCTGAGTGTGATCATGAAGCCGCAATAACGAGGAGGCCCTGGCCCGCTAGGGGCTATTGCGCCATGGAAGAAAATATCAATGCCGTAGAAGAGCCGTGTGTAGTTCAACAAATTATGTCACAGCACTGAAAAAGTACTTAAAAATTTTTGTATGTGTTCGCGTGAACTGACGCTTGAGGTGAATCCTGGTGAAGGTAAAGATGACGCTTCCTACACGCCGTGAAAGCGTATGGGGGGAGTAGATGTATAGCCCCCCTCATTAACTCGGAAATAGATGGAGGTGAGTGCATGTGGGGGGAGTAGAGGTGTAGCCCCCCTCATTAACTCGGCAGTAGATGGAGGTGAGTGCATGTGGGGGGAGTAGAGGTGTAGCCCCCCTTATTAATTCGGCAGTGGATGGAGGTGAGTGCATGTGGGGGGAGTAGAGGTGTAGCCCCCCTCATTAACTCGGCAGTAGATGGAGGTGAGTGCATGTGGGTGGAGTAGAGGTGTAGCCCCCCTCATTAACTCGGCAGTAGATGGAGGTGAGTGGCCCTTTTTACTCGCATGGCCGCTTCGCCCCCGGGAAAAGAGTCCCCGTTGTCCGTTGAATAGGGAGCTGTGTGGCCCCCATAGTCGGTCTGGCTGTCCGTGCTGGAAATCGAACTACGATTATTTGGTCGTCCAAACCGTAGCATAGTCACTATACAAACTGCGCCATTCCGGTTGCTGAACCACATTAAATCGAACTCAAGGGTGCTCGACAAGACTTAACCTTTTAAAGCCTAGCGGTAACTTTACGTGCCTCCAGGTTCAACATTAAATAATTCACCATAGTGCTCAAATCACGTTTATGTATTTTGTACATATCTCGGAACAAACAGCAACTTTTGCCGTAAACATCAGCAACTTATTTGTTTTTATAACCGAGGTTGAAAGTGTTTACTGCGCGGTACGCACAGAGTCTTTATATAAAGCAGATTACTTTTCGTCTTTAAAGGGTTAATGTAGATGTTATACACCGAGTTGGATGTAGTCTGGCGCCGTTACTTGCTGAAACATTAACAGACATGACGAAATTAATTTGGAGTTTTACTGCTGTTTCAGAAACTCCCATTAACTTTGTATC
The DNA here is from genome assembly GCA_013340265.1 of Coptotermes formosanus. Lineage (NCBI taxonomy): Eukaryota > Metazoa > Arthropoda > Insecta > Blattodea > Rhinotermitidae > Coptotermes > Coptotermes formosanus. The sequence continues at coordinate 530,423 of BLKM01004705.1, forward strand.
TGCTTCCAGTTTAATATATCAAGATACGATCTTTATTCGTAATTATTCAGAAGCAGATGAAAGGCTGTATTGAAATGAATTCAGTTATTGTCGTGCTGCATGGGAAATACGTATTTATTTTCGAGGTTGTGCTTTTTGTTGGTTGTGTCAATAAGCTGCAGCCAAAAGGAATGAGGCAACTGGGATGTTCTACCACTAGAGAGATATGCAGGATGAATTGTGATTCTGGAATATGGCCTAACCTGCAGGCGATATTGTCCTGTGAACTTGGTGACATGTTTATGTAATCTATAAAAAAGAGCACAAAGGAGAATAAAAATAAGTGTATTTATACAAATTTGTGTTGGTCATTGTCCGCTGTCTGCGGTATAGACCCGTTTGATATTGGCTACGTGTGCACAATTTTTGGAAGGTTGGCTATACTCCTGTCTTTAGACGACATCTTGTTACTGTTGATCCTGTTCTTGGGTGTTGGCACCGTGTCGAAGTGGGCTACGTGGTCGATGTTTAGGAAGAACACGGTGCTTCCATCGTCAGGATGGAATTGTGCAGAGTCATTAAACTGTCAAGTCGTGTAGGAAGTGGTCCATCAGAATCACAGTAGGTGGGAGGAGTTAAGACCCGGTCTGCGCCAGTAGGAACGGCAGACAGCGAATTGTGAAAACGGTCCATGTGAACAAGAAAATACCGGCAGATTATGTTTGTAAGCAGTCACCACCCACATACTCGACAGTGAACAATGCTGCTGCGTTTCATTAGCGATTGACTGGCATGGGACGTGGCGGTGGGCTCCCAATGTTCTCGACGGGAGGCGGTGTCGGACATGGGGAGGAAAGAAAGTAGGAAATGTAGATTTATTTCTTTGTTTAAGATTAAGAAGCCGGAGAAAATTGGATAATGCGGAGCTTTATAATTTATACTCGTTATCAGGTATTATTGTTGAGATAATACAAATAAATGAAGATGAATGGGCGGGGCATGCAGCACGCGTGGGAGAGGTGGATAATACGTACACAGTTTCAGCCTGAAAATCTGAAAGACAGAAGAGTCTTGGAATTCAAAGGTACAAGTGGATGGTTCATATTAAAGTACAAAGATCCTACAAAAAGGAGGCACCGAAGTGTGGGTTAACTTCACCTGGCTTAGGATAGCGTCGAGTAGCGAGATATTGTGGGCATTATAATAAAGTTGTCGGGTTACGTAGAATGCGAGGAAGTTCTTGGCTAGTTTAGCAACTTTTAGATTCTGAAGAGGGTCGGGATAGCGTAGTCGGTATAGCGACTCGCTACGGGCTGGACGGTCTGGGGATCGAATCCTGGTGGGGTCGAGATTTTGCGCAGCTGTCCAGACCGGCCCTGGGGCACACCCAGCCTCCTGTACAATGGGTACCGGGTATCTTTCCCGGGGGTAAAACGGCCAGGGCGTGGGGCTAGTCACCCCATCCCCTTCTCGTGACGAGGCTCACGAAAGGGTAGAGCTATACCTCTACTCCCCCTCTTGGGCCCTCAGGGCCTCTTATAGGGTGAACCTTTACCTTTTTTAGGTTCTGAAGAAGGATTGTATTGCGACTTTTGAAGTTCTCACAGCGGTGAGACTTTAACAAGTGACGTGGTTAATATTGGAATCCAAAGATGTAAATCACAAATTCAACAACTTTACTTCTAAATCAGTTATGCTTCATATTTATAAGTAACACTTCACTCCAGTGGGATTCAACATTATGTTAGTATTCACATTTTTAATTAACAATTTGGTAATCACGTATAAGTATTTCCTGACCATACACGCCACACCTGCCAAATCTGAGTAGGTCTACCTTGCATCTGAGCGCTGCCTACAGCCTACTTTATTTGACAAAATAAGATAATTTGTTCTGTATGATGTGCAGCCACGACCCCAAGCTATCCTTTTTACGTGCATGCTACATACAAAGGTCTTTCAGTTGTGGTTTTAATAATTTTTATTCTTGATCTTTATAGTTGATATAATGACTATTTGTAACAAGCAATACACCCACCAACAAATGCACTTAATAAAATGCAATCCATAACGGTTATTAAAACTCCTGCATGTTTCGGCACGGGGGTGCCATCTTCAGGGAGTCCTTGAACAAAGGAGGATAAGCCCAACACATTTATACAAATATTAGCTGCCCGCATTGAAATGCGTAGAATGTTAATATAATAAAATATGTAAAAAATTGATAAGTATAAAAATTACAATATGACGATATTAAAATTATATAATAGTGAACAGTCCCAAGTATAAGTCCCTAGTTGTTTACATTCTGTTTGGAGTGTGCATACTCCGCCTCGGTCTTATGTGATCCGAAGGGCTCTCTTCCTGGTGCAGCGTGTGATGTGTGTCGTATCGGGCTGTGTAGTGTTGTGAATTGTATTTTATTAAGGACTTTGTTGGTGGATGTATGAATTTAAGAATGTGCACGGTGTGGGTAATATGAAATTAAAAAAAGATGCTGTTACAATGTTGAAATCTCAGCATTACTTGGACGTCGACTGCAGTTGTAAAGTTTTATCTTTCTGCTTTCTTATACACAGCCGGATGGTGGCCTGTTGAAAGCCGAAACCTGTACGTGTAGCTGGGTTTCTACCACTAAAATATAAGTTGTGTTCCACAGATATAATATTTCATTGTCTTAATATTTATAACACAACGGCATGAATCGTCTTAAGACTGGCAAATGGTTAGTGAGGTCAGTGGTAGAGTCCAAACCACAAACTACGCATTTTTGGACCCTTTGATCTCCAGACTCGAAAACGCTTGTCTGCAGAGTTTTCTTTAATGGTTTAAAATTACAATAAAACCTCGTTAATCCGGACTTCGCTTAATCCGGAGAGGGCTCCTGGAAAAAGGAATTTTTATTTTGGAGCCGACAGTAGTAGAATAAATCAGCCACACCGGCTGGCTGTTTAGATTCCGCAAACGCCACAGTGTAGTCAACAGAAAGGTGTGCGGAAAGAGAGTGAGTGTTCTAAGACGACTGCAGACGATTTGTAGTTTGTGCCATACAGTACTGTATTAACAATTGCTGTACATTACAACAACGTAAATATGTACCGCTTTTACCGTTCAGTACTTATTATGATATAGGCCTATAACTCGATTTTTAGTAATGTGTACTTTTTATTCGGGCAGTTGCTTTTTTATTATTCGTGTTAATCCGGACTTTTACCAATCCGGACTACTGTTCCCCCCAGATAGGCCGAATTAACGAGGTTTTACTGTACTCGAAATATATCCTGAGTCATAAAGTTGGGTACATAGAGAGGTCAGTGATAGATTCCATGCCACGAACTACGCATTTTGGGACCCTTTGATCTGCAGACTCGAAACGCCTGCCTACAGAGTTTTCTTTAATGATTTACAATTACTAGAAATATTCTCTGGGCCATTAAGTTGGGTAGTAGAGAGGTCAGTGATAGATTCCATGCCACGAACTACGCATTTTGGGACCCTTTGATCTGCAGACTCGAAACGCCTGCCTACAGAGTTTTCTTTAATGATTTACAATTACTAGAAATATTCTCTGGGCCATTAAGTTGTGTAGTAGAGAGGTCAGTGATAGATTCCAAGCCACAGACTACACATTGTGGGACCCTTTTTATCTCCAGGCCCGGAAACGCCTGTCTGCAGAGTTTTCTTTAATGATTTACAATTACTAAAAATATTCCCTAAGTCACAAAGTTGTTGTGATGACGTAAAGCGAATAAATTATTTGTGTTAGCCGTAAAGGTGTTCTAACTTGAATTTATTTTCTTTCTGTTCCAGTAGTCATAAAACTTAGCAAACGCTTATTTTTATGGACCAAGTTGGCTTATGTAATAAGACTTCATTAGGTTATTTCTCGAATGTGGGCCGGACTGAGGTGGGTTCCACGTCTCAGAGGATGCCACCCTCTATACGGAAAATGTATACACAAATACCGGGCGTATCTACTTCCTTGTACATTCCTCCAGTTTCGTGACTGGCAGGTATCTTATGCACTTTAGAAACAATCGTTAAAACTGCGACTAGAAATTAAGACTAGCTTCTTTGACGAGGGTCTTTTGATATATCTGCCGTTGAACATAGTGTGATACTTCAGAAACGTTAGGCCTAACGGTTGTAATGGCGTCATTGTTCATATAAATGGTTGTAACATCTGTTGCTGTAAGTGTGTCGGCCAGAATGCGAGAAGTAAAACTGACCCCGTTCTACACGATCTTGCTTTAAGTAGCCAGCCGGTGAAAATTTCCTGTTTTAGAACAGGAGTATTTGCGGGGCATGTAGCACGTATGGGGGAAAAGAGAGGTGCATACAGGATTTTGGTGGGAGACCTGAGGGAAGGCGACCACTTAGGAGACCCAAGCGTAGATGGGAGGATAATATTAAAATGGATCTTCAAGAAGTGGGAGGTATGGACTAGATTGAGCTGGCTCAGGATAGGGGCAGGTGACAGGCTCTTGTGAATGCGGTAATGAACCTCCGGGTTCCATAAAATGCGGAGAATTTCTTGACTAGCTGAGAAACTGTTAGCTTCTCACAAAGGCCTCTGCTCCGTGGAGTTAGTTAGTTAGTTGGTTGGTTAGTTAGTTAGTTAGTTAGTTAGTTTAGTTAGTTAGTTAGTTAGTTAGTTAGAACCGGAGTATTTATTACATTTCTCATGAAAGCCCGCCGCTCTATCCAATCTTGTTCCGGAGGGGAGATATTATGTATTACAAACTTTGATCGATTAGCTAATAGTCTTTAATTGTAGAGCTGTTGTATTAACAGCCCACAGTGGCATTTATTTTGGTGTTATATTTGTCAGTTGTTATTTTAAGTTTACTGCACTTCTCTTTCTAGTTCTTTAAGATTTGTTGTACTATTATCTCATCATCTACACCCTGATATCTCACGTAGTTTATTTCCTTAGGGTCTTAAATTAAGATTTGATATGCTTGTGTTGTTTGTCGTGTCTGTTTTTTGTGATTTAATTATCCTATCAATATTAAGTGAAAGAGTATTGCCGCTGCTTCTTCAGCTGAAACCTTGCCGCCACCTAAACATTAAAGCCATTGTAACATCGCAGCTCAGACAAGAGCTGTTGGTGCTGGGGCGCAAATGCTGTGCGCAGTAGAACTGTAATTGCAGTGGTGAAGAGATCGGCATCGGTCTTCGAAACTCACTGAGTCACTGTGTTTTTTTAAAGACACAGTGGTCGCGCGGTTTTGAGGTGCCTAAGATCTTGGACTGCTGGAACACTCGTATCTCGGGTATGAATCCCTCTTGATGACGCACGTATGTCCGCATTTTTGTGTTTCGCTGGGCAGTTAAATAAAGGTCTTACAACGAGCTGTTCACCAGTCCAAGGAGTCCTACAGAACGTCTAAAAGACTGATTGTTCAACTGATTCTGTATCGGAACTGGGCAGGTAGACTAAATCGTCGCAGTTGGTGAAGAAGAAGAAGCAGCAGAAGAAGAAGAAGAAGAAGAAGAAGAAGAAGAAGAAGAAAATCGTTGTTGTTGTTAGTTTGGTTGTTCCTGCTGTTGTTCGTGGTTGCTGTTAGTTCGGTTGTTCCTGCTGTTGTTCGTGGTTGTTAGTTCGGTTGTTCCTGCTCCTGTTCGTGGTTGTTGTTAATTCGGTTGTTCCTGCTCTTGTTCGTGGTTGCTGTTAGTTCGGTTGGTCCTGCTGTTGTTCGTGGTTGTTAGTTTCGTTGTTCCTGCTATTGTTCGTGGTTGTTGTTGATGTTGTTAATTTGGTTGCTCCTGGTGTTAATGCTGTAACGGTGAGTCGTGGGCGCGTATCAGTATAGTTACGGGCCGCCACGGATGATAATTGTTTGTTGCTTATGTAACGCCGTTTTCTCAGCCGCGTAGCGTATTTAGTGTCATGTGACAGGGTTAGTTCTGAATGTTAATTCCGAGAGGCAGTCAGAAGAAATGCCTCCTCTTTTTGCTCTTCGTACGTCCTTTTCCATTGGGATAATCACCACATCGGGAAGCTCCTGAACATACGTATCATTTTAGTAGTCGCGACGGCTTCACTCGACAGATGACGGCAGAGTAGTTAATTCTTAAATGGCAGATAATTGTGTGCGTTTAAAATAACGAGCATTGATCGAGTTGGCTGCTGTAAGTGCGAAGCCGGTTTTTATTCACGTACTTTTGCTCGCAGTGTATGGTAATGCAAGTATGGGCGTCAGTGCTGCCCGACGATGGATAAGATGGATTAAAAATGTAGGAAGTCTATATATTTCTACCAAACTACGCGGTGTGACCTCCCAGAAGACGGCTGTCTTTGAGGAATATCTTAATCTGTCACTTAATTCGTGGGCTCCGCTTCTTGTAGCATTGTAGGGTCCGACCCTTAATGTACATAGTAAGTAATATTGTACTTACGTATTTTGTTTTCCGAGTTCTGTTTTGCTATAAGTTAATTAAAATGTGGGAAAGAAATTCGTGTTGGTGGTATGTTTTTGTGATTTAGGTGCTAGAGTTTCAGAGGGACCAAGGACTGTGGAATATCATGCGACTCCCCGGAGAGACGGTGCCTGTTCATGGGCGTATTCCGGACCGCCGCTGCTGTTTCGCTTCAGGGGTGTCAATACTTGCCGAAACATATTTGTGGCTGTTGTTAGGTCTACATTGATAAGCGAAACATTTTTAATGTCAAATCGGAAATCTTAGTTACTTATCTGTTCTTATTAAAACCACTTTGCTTGTCAACATTACTCCACATTTTTAGTTTGCCGTCTTTATAACTGAGTATTTTTATGATACCCGACGTCACAGTTAAGTTGTTAGAACATCTGCTTTGTATTTCAAAGGTCGTAGGTTTAAATCTTGGCCCGAATGTAGGCTGTACTGAATGAGATATAGGGGCCGCGGTGGCGCAGTTGGTTGAGGCACTGCACTACAAACTGGAAGGTCGCGGGTTCAATTCCCGATGGTGTCACTGGAATTTTTCATTGGCATAATCCTTCCGGCCGCACTATGGCCCTGGGGTCGACTCAGCCTCTAACAGAAATGAGTACCAGGAATATTTCCTGGGGGGTGGGGGGGGTTAAGGCGGCCGGTGCGTAGGGCTGACAACCTTACCACTTTCAAGTGCCGACTGTCTAGAAATCTAGGAGCCTCAACCTCCTGGAACCCTAAGGGCCTGTCCAGGCCCGTAATGGGACACCTTTACCTTTACCTTTACTGAATGAGATATTTTGCGATTTTTCTCACGCCCTGCAGGCAAGTGCCATGAATGGATCTTACATTAGGGCATTGCCTCTTGTTAGGCGCGTTTGCAGAATTAAGAGAACCGACGATGAGCTTCGTCATGTCTGTCCGTCCGTCCGTCTGTCTGTCTGTCTGTCTGTCTGTCTGTCTGTGTCTCTCTCTCCGCATGGAACAACTCTGTTCCCACTGGACGGATTTTGATGAAATTTGATGTTTGAGGATTTTTCGATTATCTATCGAGGAGTTTCAAGTTTAATTGAACTCTGACAAGAATAACGTGTACTTTATATGATGACCTATATATATATATATATGATAATAGCTCGGTTAGTTCTTAGAGTGAGGAACGTTTGATGCAAAAGTTATAGACGAAATCACAACACACATTTTATGTTCAGTAACTTTCTTCAGAAAGTCATTCCGTTTATGAGATAATGTTTAAGAATATGGTAAAGCCAAAAGGGCCACAGATGACAATAGAATACGACGCGGAAAAGATGCGATTTGCATGTCGGATAAGTACGGCAAGAATACAGAGACGCACTCATAATGTTTAATACTTGCCTTTTTTCACGGCAACAACCGTTACGCGAGCGCGCCCCAGTGTTGCGTTTGAACGTACATTGCCTGTCCTTTTAGACCTCACAAGACGTGGAAGGCTTCGTGGTATAAGACAGTACCTTATTATGATCTGTCACATCGTTCAGGCATCTTCCGGTAGGGCGTCTCTACTATTTAACGAAATGTGAAGAAAGAGTAGGCTATGCCGACTCATGGTAAAATGGACATCGATGGCCCAGTTTTATTCGGCTAGAAATTTTACAAATATAAATAGCAACTGGAGTTTTGTCTGAGTGCGAAATATGTGTGGTGGGCTTTATAGTATAAAACAGTCAGTTCCTGTATTTAAAATTTTAACTGCGTTTATTTACAGTAACAAAAATTGCGACGGTATGCAAAGGGGCATATTTTACAGGTGGGTTGGGAAAGATGCCCCACATGTAATGAAGTACAAGGTAATGTAGGTCTAATGAAGAAATTTTTAATGGAACAAAATAAGTAGTGTTCTCTGTCACCATGGGACTCCTTATTTCTTTAAATTTTAGTAAGATTTTTAAGATTTTTTTGAACATTTGTAACGTCCGCATCAAAAGCAGGGTTTGAATAAGATGGTGCAGTTTTTATGCAGCCACTCTTCGCAGACTGAGAATTTAGTCCAATTGTATTCTTATCTTTTTGGATAGTAATATTCCTTACATGCCTTACAACAATCGTCTTTATTATCTTTATTAAGATTACTGTAATCCATTGTTTGAACCCTTCTCTTGAAATTATTCTTCAGTTCTCTGCCCCCTCCCCCGTGGATGTTCTGCTACGCACTGAGATGCCTTTCAATCTATTATTAACAGTGTTTCATCTTCTTACGTGGTACAGTTACCTTTCGGCGAAGTCACAAAAGCTTGCGTTCATGCAGGATGATTATTTGTTCATAATCATCCTGATTATTTATTCGTAATCATCCTTTGTTCTGATGCCATTCCACCTTCAATCTATGATTTACTGTTTATGCCTTCAAAAATACAAAGAATTGGTAGGAAATTTTGTATTCCTTGCTTAACATGTCTGTAAAAGAACGTCGCAATTTTATATTTGAATAAAGATGCACCAAACCAGTCACAATTCTAGCGGGACAGCTTTATCCGTCTTTCTATGTGGCAACTTTACCCAGATGAGGGGCAAAAATGCCTTTGATGGTGAGGCGACCTCGGCTTGGCTGGCGAAAGCTTGTAACGGCGTAAAATGTTATGGAAAGTCCATCCTTCTTTCATGTGGACTGATATTGGAATACTTTATGCTTAAATGCCCAGAAAATTATTAAACTGCAGCTCTCTGAACTACTCACAGTTACAAGTCACGCAACTTACTGTACAAAACAGTATCGAAGTTTTGAAAAATAAACTATGGTTTCGGCTTGCACATTCCCAGACTCACTTCTGGAGGACCTTCCAGCTATGTAACATTTCCTCCTTCCTGGTTTTCAGGTTTAGCAGAAACAGATCATGGTGCGTCAGTGCTCAGTGGGGCAACTTTGCCTGTTTGACTCTGCGCCTTGTTTGCTCGCAGTGTTACTTTCTAACCTTTAAAATAATAAGAGTAAAAAGACGGACATAAGATATCGTAGAAGAGCTGAAGAAAGGGGAAAACGAGGGAGAAGTGAGAGACATTTTCGCGTGGAGATAGAGCATCGCTTTGTTAGAAAGTTTCCAGGCTTCGCTCTCTTATCCTTCTGATAGGAATAGTATGGAGATGACAGTGAAGAGGTTAGAATGGTGACAGTGTTGGCTTCAAAAAAGGGTCGCGGCGTTTTGATTTCTGATTAATACTAAAGTACATCATTTGGAGAAGTAATTTGATTGACTTTTGTTCATTTTGATGAATTTAAATCGCGGGGGGGGGCGGGCCAACCTTGAATGTTGCGAATCATCTCAGCGTTTGCTCGAAGACGGAGAAACCCAAGAAAATCTGTGGTGAGAAATGCAGGTTGCAGGACATTCCGGATGCATAATGACTTCTGGCCAGTTTGCTTATGCAGTCTCAGTTGGCCTTACGGTTTGTAGTGATAATTCGTAACACGTTGTTCTGAAAAAGTTAGAACTTTTTGAAGTGGGTTTTTGCAGCTTGTCCCCTTTTTGGTGCTTCGTGTGTTAGTGTTGACCTGATTAGTGATTTATAAAATGTCAGGGTGAGGTTAATGTTGATGGCGGATGTCTTGTTAAGGGTATGATAGAGCTGTTTGAGTGTGTGGTCAGCTTTACACATTGGTTTACTGATGTGGTGGCTGTAGGTAAGCGTGGAGTGGAGGATAACCTCAAGGAGTTTGACCTGGGTTGTCCGATTAATACTATATAAAAAAAACGGAGGGAGGATTGGTGGGTTTGCAGTTTCGTCGTTTGGATGATAAAATGATTGAACATCAACTGACACTGATTTTGATTCTCCTTTTTGCGAACCAGAATTCTAACATCTTAATGGTCTTGTTTAACTTTCTCTTAACCCCATTATTATGCTGCATGAACGAACGGTGACAGTCCTTTCATCAGCTTACAGGGAACGGCCACATGGTTGCCATTTTGAATTGTTGCTGTGTCATTTATATAAATGTTGAATAATGTGGGACCTAACACGCTGCCTTAAGACTGAGATTAACCTGAATTATGGCAATATAAAGATGCAGTTCTTACCGCGTAGTAAACTCATTCTACACCGGACCTAAACTGCTGTCGACGTGTGCAGGAGTTCAAGGTCTGCTTCTCTGATGGGCTTCACCGCGTCCTCGGTACAAGCACGGTGCCTTGGGATACAGGACAATTGTATTAAACTCAGGGTCGTTTGCTGGGCAGGGTTCTTCGGATGCGGCAAGACTGACCGCTATACTCGTACTTTGGTGGCAGTAACTAACACACAATTTTTACGACCATGCGGATTTATTAAGTGCCACAGTGGAGATATGCAATGTGTTCCAACGTAAAGCAGGCTGTAACACTGCTAACTACTGGTCTTGGTCTGACGATTCATCATAAATCACTGGTTGCTTATTACTGGATTTTTAGTCATTATTTAGCCAAAAGCCAAAAGAACTAATCAGCAACACGCAGAACTAAGGCTGAACGGGAAAGAGACCTAAAGAAAACGTGCGGCAGAGAACCTAAAAGGAAGCTGGCAGCGGATCGCACAAAGTAGGTACAAGTGGTGGTCAAATGTCTCGTATTTAGGGGCGCAAATTATTTTGAAACTTCAGGCTCCTTCCCTTACGAAATTGTAGAATATTCCTCGGTCAGTGATTTGTTAGTTTGCACGTCATGCCTCAAGCCATAAGGGTAATTAGAAAAATTGAAACATAATAAAGACTTCCGAGTGGCTAAACTCATGGGGTTGTCTGACAGCTTACTTGAGGAAATAATTCTGTGCGATCTATGGGAGGTCACAGAAAACCGTAGCAATGAACGTCACTTTACCGTTATGCCAAAGTTTAAGACACAAGGGGCGATAAATAATATTCAGCAGACGGGTTAACAGATGCCTACTGAAGGAAAGCCTGTGTCATTCGGTTCTTCCCAGCTGATGGCATTTAGTGTTACAATTGCCCACAGGAATGATCCGTTATAACTCCATCTGTGTTGTAAAAACAGGTCAGTTAATTTCGTAGAGAGACGTAGGTCGCTGTTTGTTCCGAGATACGTATAAAACACAGAAATATATTGTGTGGACAGAACGTAGAATTTTTGGATGTTAAACCTGGTGGTACATAGAGGAAACCAATGGGCTTTGAAGGGTTAATTAGTTAGTTAGCCACCTGTCTTCAGATTGTCTTCCAGGTTGTGACACCTTACGGTCTTGTAGGTGAATACTGACGTTTTGGACGAATATACTGTCCCAGTCTTTGATGTGGAAGGTGGAGCAGCATGTTTTTCTTGCAGGTGGGCACCAACTTTTCATATATGTTCCTTCTGAACGTTGGTGTCCACCTTAAGACTGCACAATGGTCCACAGTTTGTAAACACTAACAGCCGAGAAAGCCTGAAAGCTTTGTTGGGTAGGAAGTCGGTTGGTCATTTAGGGTTAGTATATTGTTTACGTTCCTTAGTTATGAGATTCCCCGTGTATTCACCCCCACTCGCCCTTCATTGGCTGAAATGTGAAGGAGACGATGAAAAGCGACCGGCTACAATGTAACAGTGTAACGACCTTTCAGGGAGCCTTGGTTAGGGCTTCTAAGGTTGAGACCTGTACGATTATACCTGACACCAATCATAAATGCACCGGAAGTGCTCACACTCCGTTGAAAAGTTTTTTTTTCTTTTTGGTGATTTTATTTTACAACATTCACAAACGTACGCTGTAGTGTAAAGGTGTCTGATGTATATTATCCGGTGCATGATGTTAGTGCAGCATAATATGGCAAAAGACGTATGTGTGTATTATGTATGCGTATGTTCGTGTGTGTGTGTGTGTGTGTGTGTGTGTGTGTGTGTACTAGATACAAAATTGTATTGAAAACTAGATAAATATGGAGCAGAAACGAAACATAAGCTAAAAAGCAATGGTCATCTCCCGACTTACGTCGTTCCGTACTTACGTCTTTTGTCTCCAGACCAAACATATTACCCTTTTAAAGCCTAGCGGTAACTTTACATATGACCAGGTTTAACATTAAAAAATTCTACGTGGTGCCCACATTGCGTTTATGTGTTTTGTACGGATCTCAGAACAAACAGCAACTTTTGCCTTATAAAACATTAAGGGATTGGTTTTTATAACCGAAGTGGAGATTGTTTACAGCGCGGTACGCAATGAGTCTTTATATAAAACAGATACGCTTCGTCTTTAAAGGGTTAATCCAAGGGCGCAAATTCGTACGTGCGATGCTGAAGATGTCTTCGAGTTGCTGAACTGCCATGGTCAGGAGCTGACGCTCGATGGTCTTGTTGGCATTAGGAAGCAAAGCGCCGTTAGAGAAGCTGAGGAATCAGAGGCTGAGTCTAAGGAGAGGTCCGTGACGGTTTCGGATTTGTCTGATGTGCTTGGACACACTGAAGCTGGCGTCAGTGTGTCTGAGGACACAGACTTGAACGAGCAGCGAGCAGCAAGAACTAGATAAGGAATTATGAGGAATCTTGCTTGCTGTGCGAAGGTTGTGAAAGACAAGAAGAGGCCTTTATCTCGCTAGAGTTCAGTGCTTGATTTCGTGAAGTCTTCTTCAGGGACTGTTACATCCCCGCGTATATTTATTGGACAATGGGGATGATGATCCAGACGACGCGCCTACAGTTAGGAAGTGCGTCGTACTTAAATTGTCATTTATTTGTCATTTCAATTTTTTTTTTACATTTTTCGTAAGTATGAATGTATCTTTATTTCTTGGTCAAAACAGATTGGAACCACCCTGTACGTTTTAACATAGCGCCTGGGGAAATCTATCTCGACTTACGTCGTCTCGACTAACGTCGCCGTTCTTGGAACCACCTACGGCGTTACATCGAGGGATGACTAATTTTTACAGTTCCATTTGGGCTTTTGAAGGCAGACGGTGATTCCCTGAGGGTCGGACCCCGGGTGCGGCAAAGTTCCTTCCCTACCCTCCGCACCAAAGTACCCTCGCCCTCGTATGATGTGTTTCTAACCTTCAGATCCTCTTAAGCCAGCTGTTCCCAAACACTTATTCTCTCCCGAAACACGTGAAAACTGCTGAGAGTGTTCGCGGGCCACTTTATTGGTTTTTTTAATGGGTTACCACTGTAACTCGGTGCTACAGATGCGAAACTATAGCACCGAAGTGTGCAAAAAATATATGTAATTCAATGGATTGACGCATACCAACCAATGCACCATTGAAAAATATATATTAAATATAATGTAAAGTTAAATATAATATGAAGTGCGTATGTAATGGAAATTGTAATGCAGTAAAATACAGCAATTAATAAAAAGGAATAAAATAAATTTAGTAATCAGTATCAGTATTTTAATGCAGCAGGTGTTCCTGCTCCGCGGAACACCTGATTAAAGCTCGTGGTCCACTGGTGGTCCGCGTCACACATGTTAGTAACCTCTGCTCTAAGCGATTCCCTCACTTTCCAAGTGCCCAGCACACGTGCTATGTAATTCAATGAGCAAAAATTCCAAGCGGCCTAGTGCGTGAATTAACCTTTTAAAGCCTAGCGGTAACTTTACGTACCACCAGGTTTAACATTCAAAACTTTTACGTGGTGCCCACATTGCGTTTATGTGTTTTGTACGGATCTCAGAACAAACAGAAACTTTTGCCTTATAAAACATAAGAGACTAGTTTTTATAACCGAAGTGGAGTGTTTACAGCGCGGTACGCACTGAGTCCTTATCTAAAACAGACACGCTTCGTCTTTAAAGGGTTAAGGTATTATGTATGCGAATAAATACCACCTAAACCGCGCGGAAAATGGCTGGGATACGTGGTGGTCATGTGATGACGCGAGGGGGAGGGGACACATTGTGTATGCAAGTGAAGATTGATGATTCATACTCGTGAGTAATTGAGTGCTGTGAAGTTGCTTGTTGTAACGGAGGTGCTGCCAAGGCCCACAGGGAGCCAGTGTACCACTGCTCACGCACCGCGCCCAGTGAGCAGTGTTCAAGAGAGTATTTGCTGGTATGTTAAGCTTGGCACGTAAACTTGGCAACCGCAAGCTGCAAAGTAAATGACTGTATTGTAGAGATGTTTCAAGCTTCAAACAACCAACACTGTGTTATGAAAGTGCAGAAGTTGTAGCACTAAAGCACGACAAATATGTCCACTGTAACCCGATCGACCATAGTAGTAGTAGTAGTAGTAGTGGTGGTGGTGGTGGTGGTGGTGGTGGTGGTGGTGGTGGTGGTAGTAGTAGTAGTAGTAGTAGTAACTACAGCAAACAGCTATACTGGGCACAGCACACACACTGCGGAAAGTGCTAATGTAGAAGCAAAAAAGAGTTTAATATTGAAGACAGCGTTATATGCACCATTAACAGTACGCGCAGAATAGCTGCGACACTGTGTACCCTAGAAACATGGTTTGTTTCAGGTATATAAGTGTGAATACCCTGCATAAAGGAGATGATGATGATGATGATGATAATACGGATAAATGGTACATACACACACCCAAACCAGTATGTGAACATGAAGATGTGATTGTGTTATTGAATCAGAGACAGAGAAGTTACAACAAATAATCCAGACATAATAATTAGAAACAAGAAAGAGAAAACATGCATACTGATATATGTGGCAACACCAGCGGACAGAAATGTCACACAAAAGGGAGCAGAAAAGAAACTAAAATACAAGAGTTTATGTATAGAAATACAACGAATGCGGAACATGAAATGTGTGATTATACCCGTGGTAATTGGAGCCACTGGAATAGTAACAAGAGGTTTAAGGAAAAATTTAGAAGCCATACCAGGAAAGCATTCAATAGCTTCGCTACAGAAGACAGCTATGCTTGGAACATCACACATAATACGGAAAGTACTGCAGTCTGAAACTTGATACCTGAGCGGTGGGAATCACCGCTGGTTCAAGAGAAGTACCAGGGAGAAATGGTCTGTGACAAGAGACGACGACGACAACTACAACAACAACAACAACAACAACAACAACAACAACAACA